>JUJX01000152.1:56006-80345 GCA_000800745.1 Diaporthe longicolla | reverse complement strand
CCCGTTTTTGGCTCGTTTATGGCGGTGATGGGGATCCCTCTTGCCCCGGCTGCCAGACTGAACAAATAAGAATCTGCCGGTCACCTTGCGCCAGGCCAGCCAGGCCAGCAAGCCCAGCAAGCCCAGCAAGCCCAGCAAGCCCAGCAAGCCCAGCAAGCCCAGCAAAAGCCTTCTGCATCCCCAGCCGGTCAAGTGATCAACCGCCTCCCTCGTCGACGTGAAACAGCCGAGACCGGTGTGTGGTGTGCGTGTCTGTCTGTCTGTCTGTCTGTCTGTCTGTCTGTCTGTCTGTCTGTCTGTGCTTGGTCTGTTTGTTTGTGTGTGTATGTGTGTGTGTGTGTGTGTGCATTGCATCGCATCTAACGCTGCTTCTGCTTCTGCTGCAAGCACTCACTCACTCACTCACTCACTCACTCACTCAACTCACCCACCCACCCAGGAAGCGGCATCCAACCTGCCCACCACCTTCCCCAGGGCAAACCACTCGGGAGAGCACACACACACACACCCACTCGTTCCTTCTCCTTCACCCGAACAACAGGTCAACCTCGACTCCTCCCGGGGAATTCTCATCACACGCTTCCGCCCTCGCTCACTCGCCCGACCTCTCCCATACCTCTCTCCAGGGTGCTTCCTTTTCCCGCCGCCAAACATGTCCACAACGTCGGAGCGAGAGCCTTTTGTCGAGGCCCGCTTCCTTGACGACTTTGAGAAAGGCTCGGAACTGCTCGACGCCCCCTTCAACAAGCAGGTCCTGAAGGACATCATCAACGCCCACCGCGAGCTCATCGACGACGCCGCCATACAAATACGCAGCACCAGCACCCCCGGCAACCCAATCTCATTCCGTCTCTTCATGGCCACGCCCGCCGACACGCTGCAGATCGCCGAGAACCACGGGTGGTTGCATCCCGACAACCCCATCCTCGGCCTCGCAAGGGCCCTCCGCACCCAGTGCAAGGGCGCCATCGAGCAGCCCGAGTTCACCGCTGACAAGGGCTGCGATGCCCTGCTCATGTATCTGAACGGCCTGCGCGACCTCGACTTTGTCCTCGCCACCCCCGGCATGCCCGACGGCATCAGGGCAAACAGGCAAAAGTTCCTCGATATTGACCTCAGCCAGCTGGTCGTCGTCCACTTTGACTATCCCAAGGAGCTGATATCCTTCTACTTTCTCGCCCAGGGCCCGCTTTCCAAGGCCCAGCTGGACAAGATGGTCGCCCTGACCGGCGCACCACCACCCTCCGACGACGTCTACACCGACATCGTCGGCGTGCTGCTGGACTCGTCATATTACCTCACCGTCGTCATGGAATACCACACCGGCCACATCGCCAGGATCGAGCTGCACCTGTTCTTCCCCGTCAAGCTGCCCCCGGACATGAACATCCCCAGCGTCGGCGAGAGGCTGGAGAGCTTCTGGGACATCCCAACCTACGAGTCCGAGGAGATGGATGTGCTGTCCTACTGCTTCGGCGACACGGCAAAGACGGGCGACATCCTGGCATTAAGAGGCTACTGCGGAGGTTTTAGAGAGTTGATGAGGTCGTGGGGCATCATCGGCGCGTGATTCGTTTTGCTACACCCTCGAGAGGCAAAACAAGGGGCGGCGAGGCCCGGCACGACAGACAGGCTCCCATCCAAGATTCCCTGGTCATGTCAGAGGAGCCGTTGATATAGCATAGAAGCGATTGATACCCGAGACCAGCGTGCCTTGGTACTTACTGTATTGAACAGTATAGGATGGATTTCTCGAAATTACCGGCGCCCCTCATACTATCGGGCAGAGATAATAGCATCGGTGAAGATGTATCTTTCGGGAATGGGCGAGTAGGCCCAATGGGCCTCAGGTCTTCGGAGGACCGGCTGTGGATATCTGGGACTCGGCATCAGGAGCGCCAAATCCCTAGCTAGAAAATTGGGAAACTTATGACCTTTCTGGTGACTTTGGCTCCGAACTCTCGATTCCGATACCTCTGAGCGAGTTCAGGCTGGCCCGAGTATTCATCATATGTGCAGGAAAAGAGCCCGAAAAGATGGTTTGGGAGGGAGAGGCGCGGCGGACGGGAAACAACTGAAAAGGTTTCAGAAGATATGTGG
The DNA here is from genome assembly GCA_000800745.1 of Diaporthe longicolla. Lineage (NCBI taxonomy): Eukaryota > Fungi > Ascomycota > Sordariomycetes > Diaporthales > Diaporthaceae > Diaporthe > Diaporthe longicolla. Next base: position 78,245 of record JUJX01000152.1, on the reverse strand, counting down.
CCGATGAGGTAATTGTGTCACTACAGGCCTTTGAGGACATTTATAGGGGTGATACTTACCTAGGTAGTATGAGTAACTCTTCAAACAGACTAGACGAGGACCATCGCTGTTGACTAGCCGCTTCTAAGACAAAGCTAAGTGAGGGCAGCTTACAAACCCGGGTCGTGCAGATGATATCATATATAGAATGCGTCACAAGAGGACCTCGTCCGATCAAACTCACAAATTTGGCCTTGCGTCGGATGTTCGGTCCCAGCCGCGTGAGAATTTAGTATACCAGACTGGGACCGACACCGGGGAACACAACGCGCGCCCTTCGGTGTCTGCAGGCTGGTTCCGTGTCGAGTAGGTACCCCTCTTTTGGGAATTCCATCACATGTACAATCACAAGTCCCACGAAATGAGTTGCAAATAAATCTCAGCACTGCGTCTCAGTGTGAGAGGATTATTGACTGTTGTATTATCCCACTCACTGTTCTTTCCCCGTTCCTCAGCAGCCAACATGCCCGTGCAGAGCATCGCCGAGTTCAAAATCGATGCCTGGGGTTTGTTACTTCCCGCATCCTCTGCAACTATGAGCCGTGGCTGATTATCCTGCATAGTGAGAGACTATGGGGTAAGCTTCCCTGATAGCCAAAAGAGGGCCTTGCATGTGGATCCACGGACTGATACGGCCATCGTGGTAGCCCGGAGCCAAATATGAACTCCAAGGTTGACATTCACCACGGATCTTGTCTCTGTGATTGTGCTCACAACAGCTCAGGATCATATGCCTCGGCTCTCTCCTTGAAAGACTTGCAAGAGCTTCATCCAACCCAGAAAAGCCCGGTCGACCCTAACCTAAAGCTCACATATGGCGAGGTCAAAGGCAGTGCGCAGCTTCGTAGGCGGATCGCAGGCCTACATTCCTCCAGCGATGTCAAGTTGACAGAAGACCACGTTGTTATTACCCCGGGTTCTATCATGGCAAATTACCTCGTCCTTGCTTCGATCTGCGGTCCTGGTGATCACATCATCTGCCAATTTCCTACATACGGACAGCTGTACCTCCTGCCGAGGCACCAGGGCGTCAATGTGGAACTCTGGGCTATGAGAGCCGAAGACGGGTGGGCACCGTAAGCATCACTTTTCACCTGTTACGGATCCCCGTATTTCATGTTCTGGAATGTTCTAGAATACAACACTTTAGGACCCGTAGCAGGACTAACGTCACCATCAGTGATCTTGAAGCGTTACGACGGATGATTAAGCCCAATACCACTGCAATCATTATCAAGTCTGTAAACACGCCGAAAGAGTGATAGTCCATTTATGCTAACAGCAGAAAGCAACCCCAACAATCCCACTGGATACACTCTTTCCAAAGACTTCTTGGGAAAAATCATTGATGTAGCCCGGGATGCCAACATCACTGTGTTCTCCGATGAGGTGTTCAGGCCCCTCTTCCATGCACCTACCGTCCCTCCACCTCCCGTGGTTTCCCTCCCTTACGCCAAAAGTGTTTCTACTGGCTCTCTTTCTAAGTCTTACGGTCTACCCGGCATCAGAATCGGCTGGGCTGTTTCCCAAGACCTGGATCTGATACAGCGAATCGTCAACCTGCGTGACTACACTACGCTCTCGGTGTCTCAGATCGATGACGGCATTGCGTTCCACGCCCTAAGCCCCGAGGTCCTCCCGAAGCTGATGCTCCAGAACCTCGCTAGCTGTGCGGAGAGCATCGCCATGGTAGAGAACTTCGTATGGAAGCATCAGGACCGGTGCCGATGGATCAAACCACAGGGTGCTGGAACGGTGTTTTTACAGATCCTGAGTGCGAGCGATGGCCAGCCCGTGGACGACGTGCAGCTGGCCAGAAGGCTGGCCGCGGAGAAGAGCGTGTGTGTTGTCCCAGGGGATCTCTGCTTCGGCGAGGACGATGGTGGCGACTTCAAAGGCTACCTGCGGTTCAGGCTGGGCGATCCTGATGTTTTGGACGGCGGACTGCGAGCACTGGGGGGATTGCTGTGAAGCTCAAGTGTCCATACATGCATACAATTGGCACCATGATCATCAACTCAATCGTTTCGGTTCTTTCCCATCACCAATTGCACATGTGGTCATGGGGACGCGTAAAAAAGCCGGTGTGACACAAGCAGTCGAGCAACGCTGGGGGTCTGGTGATCAAGCATGCACATTTTAAAGGAGACTAGCGAACACACTTCTGATCTAGTTAATCTTTTCAGTAATGAGGCCCTGAGGCCTCACTCATGTCCTACAGTAGCTCCAACTCTGTCCAACTTTTCATTCTAGACCGACAGCCGCCACTCACTACCGTTATCGATCTGGCCATGCAGGCCTGCCAAGACCCGCAGAAGCTACCTTGGTATAGTCTCACGGCTACATATCTCTGGGCCAATAGTGGTCCCCTTGTCTAACGATAAGCCGTACTGCCGGCACCCGGTGGCGCAGATAGGCATGCGCAACGAGGGTTGACCGCGTGTACTGAAATGCATTGTCTGATTCTCTTCTGTTTTAATTCTTTGCGCTGCAGGTTGCCGGGAGCTCGTTTTGGCTTTTGAGTGACGTCTGCCCGTGCTTTGCTTCTACGACTCGGACCCGTGGCTCGGACGATGGCGATCTCCAAGATACGACTTCCTCGGCTGGAAAAGCCTCGACTTCATGTCGAGCAGCCCAAGTCATCGTTTGCGGAAGGCAACGCGAGATGGTCGGTCAATGCGAATTCTAAATTGCTCGTGATGATCCCACCCGATGGATACGTGAACTTAACATGCAAATAGGACAAACAAGGACCTCGACCCGGTACCACCACATGAAAGGAAATGGGGTGTGACAAGCTTCATCGCGTACTGGATCTCAGATGCCTTCAACGCAGCGACATGGCAGTTCGGGGCCAGTGTGATTGCAGTTGGGCTGACATGGCGTGAGAGTATCGCCGTCGTAGCTCTCAGCTTCTTCATCATCTCCATCGTCGTAAGTCGGCCCATGGCTCCTCTCTCCTCTTCCCATGACTCGACCACAGATAGACTCACAGATCCCATCTCAGATTGCATTCAACGGAGCCACGGGAGTCATTCACCACACACCCTTCCCTGTCATTGCCCGTGCGGCTTGGGGCTTCTGGGGATCCTACGTCGCCATCGTCTCGCGGGCTATCTTGGCAACTTTCTGGTTCGCGATCCAGACAATGAACGGCGCATTTACCGTCCGTTGCATGATCGGGGCAATCTGGCCCTCTTTCCTGACCCTCCCGTCCAACATACCGCCATGGCAGGGGATTGACGATGCCACGCTCGGCTGCTTTGTGATTTTCTGGTTCGCCCAGATTCCCTTCCTGGTTATGCATCCCAACCAGCTTCGGTGGCTCTTCATGGCAAAATCCATAATTGTGCCCATTGCCTGGATTGCGATCCTGATCTGGGCCCTCGTCAGCACCCGCGGGTCAGACATTTTCGACCAGCGGGCAACGGTATCGGGGTCCAGCTACAGCTGGGCTTTCCTGGCCTCCATGAACTCGGTCATCGGGAATTATGCGACACTGTCGGTGAACCAGGCCGACTTCTCGAGGTACAGCCGCGTCTCCGTGAGGTGGCAGTGCATGTACGTGCCGCTGTTACCAGCCTTCTTCACGTTCATCGCCTTTGTGGGTATCGCCTCTGCCTCGGCCGGCGGCGTCCACTACGGCGTGATAGAGTGGGACCCCATCGCCCTCATCTCGCACTGGAGCAACAGGCCAGCTCGGTTCTTCGCCGCAGCCTCGTTCGCCCTCGCGGCCCTCGGCGTCAACATCTCAGCCAACTCACTCTCGGCTGCGAACGACTTGATGGCCCTGTTCCCGCGCTTTGTGAACCTGCGCCGCGGGCAGCTCCTCTGCGCGGTCCTCTGCTGGGCTCTGGTGCCGTGGAAGATCCTCGCGTCGGCGGGTTCCTTCCTCAATTTTATGTCTGCATATGCCATCTTCCTGGGTCCAATCGCAGCAATTATGCTCTTCGATTTCTGGGTTGTGCACAAGCGAAGATACGACACCGTGGCGTTGTATGACCCGCACAGCATATACCGGTACAGGGGCGGGGTCAACTGGAGAGCCATTGTGGCTTTTCTCATAGGTGTTGCGCCAAGTCTTCCTGGATTCATCAACGGCATCAATCCTGCAATCAACGTAGGCGTGGGGGTTCACCCATACCAGATTGGCTGGATGATCGGATTCGTTGGGACTGCGGTTGTTTATACCGGTCTATCTTTGCTACTACCTGCGAGGGAGACCTTCATAGATAGGGCTGTCAGGCCTGATGAGATATACGCGGCCCAGGCCGAGTATATCAATGCGCAGAGCTCCAGCCCTAGAGATGGGAGCGGTAGCGGTGAACTGAAGGCCGGCGACCCTGAGAAGACTGGTTTACGAAGCAGATTGGAAAAATTGCTGTAGATCTTGCGTCGTCACTTAAACACAGCCCCTTCTCAAGGACTAGCTTCAACAATTCTGTAGAGAATAACCAAAGAAACTCACACACATGGTGCTCATACGCAGTTCACCCTGACCAAGAAAATATACAGTGTCTGAAGTCGTATGTGTGCGATTCTTTCGGAGATTTCCTCGGGAATTCCCTGAAAGTTTGTCGGGACTTCTCTGACATTTCCCGAGGTCTCCTTGTAGTTATGTGTTTTCTCGAAGATTTCCCATGATCCAGACCCAACTACAACTTTATTCCAATTTCCCCATAGCCAGAACATATTCACTAGTAAGTACTGAAACCCAGCCTACTATGTATCATAAAAAAGAAAATCTGCGATTTAATTGAACCTTTAGTATATTAAGAAGCTATTGGCCGATTTGCTAACCCTGATTCATAGCACAGTAGCGAGGTAATATATACTTTTATATTGAACTGCCACTTTGTGAAAATGAACCATATCATTAGTAGACACTAGATAGCAATACAATATAGCGGCTCATTACGTAGCTGCATGGAAATATCAAAATATGCAGATACCTCATAGTATAGCTTAGCCTTTTGCATCACATGCTGGCGACTGGAATCAGAACATTCTTGTTAAGGTTATATACAAACTGCTGTCACAAGATTCAGTTTGAAGTTGGATATCTAACTTAGGTGCTATATTTATGCCTCTGAGAATGTCATTTTGTCTATTCACCGCTTCCCAAAACATTGCAGCCACTTGTTTTAAGCCTTTCCTTCGGTCAACGACGACCTCATCTCCCCCTTGATCCGTGTCACCGTACCAGCTCCGCCGTAGACCATGCTGGTGTAGATCATAGCCACGCTGGCGCCCGCGTTCAAGACCTTGAGTGCCTGCTCGCCGTTCTTGATGCCGCCCGTGGCAAAGATGACCTTCCGTGGAGCCTGCTTCGAGTCCTGTGATTTGCTGGACACAATGCCCTCTAGAGCCTGAGCGACCGTAGAACTCTCCTGCTCCTCATCAGCCTGTAGGGACTGCGCATCCAGCATCTTGCGATACCTTCCGACCAGGTCTAGCGTGCGCTCAAACATGGATGGGCCAGAGAAACCGCCCGTCTCCGTGAGCGCTTGTTGCTCCCTGGAGTTGAGTCTGACACCCTCTGGGACAAGACCAGACCTCCGCTTGGTCGTGTTTCCTACAATCACGCCATCCACGTCGCTCATGTACACAGCCTGCACAATGCCGGCCATTTGCGCGCTCTCGTCCTCGTCTGGCGAGACTTTGACCATGACCTTGGGCTTTGTCTTACGGTTCGTCTTCCTTGCCTCCTGGACAACGGCGCTTAAGATCCTTCCCAGGGGCTCCGCAGCCTGCAGGTCCCTTAGCCCGGGGGTGTTGGGGCTGGAAACATTGACGACCAGTATATCCGCGTAAGGGGCCACCCGGTTCACACAGTAGACATAGTCCCTCGCCACGGCGTCCACATCCCGCTCGTCGGTGTCCTTCTGCTTCGCGACCTGCACGCAGAGGAGCCTCCCGGGGAGCAAGCTGCCCGGGGGAACGTCTGTGCCCTCCCCGTCGAGGACCTGCCGCTCGGTCAGGCCCAGGGACATGGCGAACTTGCGCACGCGCTCTCGCAGCCTCGCGGCCATGGCATCCGCGCCCCGGCTGTTCAGGCCATACCGATTGACCATGCCCTCCACGGTCGGCACCCTCCACACGCGGGGCTTGGGGTTCCCCTCCTGCGGCTTAGGGGTGCAGCCGCCGACCTCGACGACGCCAGCCCCGAGCTCGAACAGGACGTCTGGGATGTCGGCGTCCTTGTCTAGCCCTGCCGATATGCCGACCGGGTTCGCGAGGTTGACGTCAAAGACCTGGGTGGCGAGGTCGCTGGGCTCGGGGACGATACCCGGGGCACGCGTGGGCCGCTCGCGCGGGTGCAGGCCCAGCTCGTAGAGGAGCTTCAGGGCCTTGGTGCCGACGTGGTGGGCTTCCTCGGCGTCGGAGTAGACGAGTCGAAGGAGGGGTGGGACGAGCCATTGTTGGTACGAGGCGCGCGTGTCGGTGGCATAAAGGTAGAGAAGGTAGGCGGAGGCTAGGAGCGAGGTGGACAGGGCGACCGTGCCAAAACCGATGGCAGATCGTTTGGGTGGCTCTTTGGGGCCGTCTCGCTGCTGCTGGGAGCTCGGAGAGGGAGGATTGACGGGTGTTTCGGGCGCCGGGGAGGTTGACGCAGAGCGGAGCGCGGCCTGGTGTAGTGTAAATCGAGGTCGGGGAGCTGGCCTGGAGAGGCGCAGGGCCGTTAAGGGGGTACGCAGACCACCGGGTGTCAGTCGAGCCATGGTTGAAGGAGTGGCGCTGGGGCGGTGCCAGGGCTCAATGGCTCGCTGGGGTCGAGGAAACGAGGGCTGAAGTAGACAGCAGGAATGACGTTGACCTGGGGAAGGGGGCTGCCGCAGTCGGGAATTTGAAAGAAGCAGCAGCACGAGCCTTGCCTGACATGTGGGCTGCTTACCGTGCGATCTGGGGTGCAACACCGTACGACATGGCGCGATCACGAGTCGACGCACAGTGCAAATTGTCCGATTTCTTGAATGCCAACATCTTGGACATTTATCTACTCATGGTCTGGCGCTGTTCTTCCTGTTTGCAAAAGTCAAACGCCATCTAATGCCTGCTGTTCTATATGACCTTTTCCCCCCTTTTAAATCATACCAAGCATGGAAATCGTGGTGTACCATCGCTTCTAAACGCACCAGTCTGGTCTAAGAGGCCACCGCCTTCATCCCTGACGGCGGTATTCTTCCACCGGGCCTGGAGATGGCCTCCTCCTCTTCTGCGCGCCGGTTCAGCCACGTGAGATATGTCTGCCAGCCGACGGCGATGACTCCCGCAAAGACACTCCGATATTCTATGGGGACATATGAAAAGTTGATAGCTGTGATGATCGGCCACAGCTTCACCGAATTGACCATGGAGGTCGGGACTGTTCTCTTGACGCGCTCCCAGATCTCTACAAAATTATCGCCTGCAAGGAAGGCCTGCATCCCAAAGAAGTATGTGTTGAAAATCGGTGTGAATATCGACTGGTTGATGGCGATCTTGGTGGCGATGGAGACGAGCCGCGAGGCGTAATTGAAGTTTCTCGACAACCACATGAACCTTTAGGGACACGCAAAAAGGGTCAGCTGGATTGCTTAGGGGATGCATTACACAATGCCAAGGGGGCACGAGCAGGGAGGCGCACCATTCAAAGCTGGGGATGGAGGAGATGCCCCCGATGATCAGCGACCGGCCGGTCCTCTCGACATCGTATTCCTTCCCGGTGATGCGCTGCGCAGACAAGTCGGCAAAGAAGTAGATGGTCAGGGACGTGCAGATTTGAGTGATCCAAGGGCGCTTCCTCTGGGCTCGACCATACGCCTGCACGCTACGGGTCAAGGGCCCGAGTTTCATCCAAAAGGGGATGTCTGCTGTAGGCACCGTGTTGGGGATTGGTATCTCCTTCTCTGCCGCGTCTATTTCGGGTTTGCTGTGCTTCCATCTTCGCTGCGGTTGCCGCGGCCGGCTGCTGGGCCTGAGAAAGCGCAATTGCTGGCGCAAAAAGGCGCCATGTTGGAAAGGGCCCGCTGCCATGCCCCATTCGAGTCCGTGAAAGTTGTGGTTATGTGTTGGGCGACATTGCTCCTGGTGAGGGTTGTGTCGGGGGCTACTAAGAGTCAGCGGCCCGCGAACAAGAGAGAAATGCCGTTCCCAGATTTGCGACAGTCATAATGCCGATGCCGCAATCCCGGCCAATGCGGCGCCGACCGGAAAGCCCGCGTCGGCCCCACCACCTTGGCATTGCATGTGGGCCAGCCAGCACTGCAGGGTTCCAGGTGAGGATCCACTGCGGCTACTGATCCTCCCAACGGCTCACGTATTGCAACCTCCAAGCTGGTTTTGCAGACATCATCATCCACCTATCGCCGATAACTCGGACTCGTCTGCGCCAAGGCACAATATGCAAGGAACAAAAAACATGGCGCGAGCTACATACAACAATCAATCACCTGGCCACCCACGCCTTGACCACTCCCAGGCAGAGTGGAGGGCGAGACGGTGAGATGATGACGGTGCATCAGCACTGAGCCAGGCAGAGAAATATCATGGCAAAGGCTCAGACTGGCATCTTTGGTTGATTGGCCACGATGCCGTGTCGAAACGCGTCTTGCATCACAGGCTCAGTCGTGAGAAATGCCCTCTCGCTCCCACTTGCAGGACGCGACTCGACGCGACTGGGCCCTTCTGTGAGACACACAGCCGGTAGTCCAGGTCAGAATACCGGTGCCTCTCTCCCCCACTAGCGTGAACAACCAGGAACAAGACGTCCAGCCCCAGCATTGGCCCTGACGAGTCAAAGGGGCCGGCTGTTGCTCGCCACCAGTCGTGCAGGAATTAAAGCCACATTTGGTCCCTTCTCAACTTGGGTGGCTCCCACAGTCCTCCATCGAGTCAAGTCGCCTATCATGATGCGATGAGGCTCTTGTGCTTTGGTGGGGAGGTTCGTTCCTCCAGCTGGGGCTTCGTATCCCAGCGGTGGGCCATCTCAGGTTCTTGACGCAACTGCGACTAGGGCTCAAGGGATCGAGAAAAGGGCCAAATACTTAGGTTGACTGTGTGGAACGTATGCCGTTTTTGCCATTGATTGTATTCCGTCGCTCCAAAGGGAGCCAGGAGGTTGAGGAGCCAGGGAGATCTGCCGTCCCAAGGGAGAGGAGGACTGCCCCCGTCAGGATATCACCAGCACCACTGGGCGCTCCTGGAGCAACGGAGCCCTGGATCTGCGCGAGACTTCTCTTTTTCTGATGCCTCTTTCCTCATGTTGCATCCCTCGTATATGGCCAGGAAGGCCAGGTTCCACAAGGAAGCAGTGGCTCTAGGCATCCTCTGCGGCTTGCTCATCTTGCTTCTCTTCCCAAGGCCACGACGAGTTTCCCCCCGACCGCCTGCGGAAACGCCCAACAGGCCGCCCCACCCAATACAGCTGCTACACCAAGAAGCCATTCTCAATTTCGAGGCACTGCTATCTCAGCAATCACAAAGTCCAGACGAGGCTGCCGTCGAGTACGAAGAACGCTATGGAAGGCCGCCGCCGCCAGGCTTCAAGGAATGGGCCAAGTACGCCTTGCGGCAGCGCTCACCCATAATCGATGACTTCGACCGGATTTTCGAGGACGTGGAGCTGTTTCATAGATATTCCCCAGACAGACTGAAGCACCTGATGGAAGAGGCAACCAAAGGCGGCAATGAAGCGGCAACATTATGCTCCTACACCAAGGCAGATGGGTTTAAGGACTGCGCTTATTTTGCTGATGCTATGGACTGGATCTTCGGGGATGCGAGGAAACTTCTTCCCGATCTGATGATCCCGCTCAACACCCTTGACGAGCCATCCCTTCTGCTGACCAACGACGCAAGCGATGATATGGCCTCTGATTGGCCAAACCTGGCCCGTGAGAACATCGTGGACAAGGTCGCAGAAGCATGTCAGGTCCGAGGGCAGACCACGGTGGACAGGCTCCTGACGAACAGGGTCGAGACCTTTGGGCTGCCCTTCGTTCAGAACGTTGACGAGGAGAAGGACCTGTGCCTACATCCAGAATTCAAGGAATACCACGGTTTCCTGAACTCCCCTACCAGTTTCCGTCAACTCCGCACCGCCGTGCCCCTCCTGTCAAGGGCATCGCCATATCCCTTCGCTGACATTCACATGCCATCACCTCACTATGCCTTTCCCCACAATCTCTACGACAAGAAGCTAGACAAACCCTGGCACAAAAAGAAAAACGCCGTGTTCTGGCATGGGTCCACGACTGGTGGCCACTGGCACAAGGACACCACATGGCGGAAGGGCCACCGCCAGCGGCTTGCGATCCTGGCCAACATGCACGCGAAGGGCCAGAACTATACGTACCTGCAGCTCACCAACGATACACGTCAGGCGAGCGACCCGTGGCACACATACACCTCGCCCCAGCTGGACCGCAGGCTGTACAACGTGCACATCTCGGCGGCGCTGCAGTGCGACGACGAAGAGTGCGAGCAGCAAGAGCGCTTCTTCCGCGTCGCCGAGCACAGCGACCAGCCGGCGGCGCAGCCGTACCGGTACCGGTTCGCCTTCGACATCGACGGCAACAGCTACAGCGGGCGCTTCCACAAGCACCTCGCGGGCCACACCACTCCGCTCAAGATGAGCATCTTCCGCGAGTGGCACGACGAGCGCCTCGTCCCGTGGCTGCACTACGTCCCCGTCAGCCAGAGCATGGAGGAGCTGCCTGAGCTGATGCGATTCCTGGCCACCACCGACGAGGGCCAGGAGGTCGCCTTCCGCATCGCCGAGGAGGGCAGGAAGTGGTACTACCGCGCCCTCACGCCGGTGCACCAGGGGCTATATCTGTATAGGCTGTTCCTGGAGCTGGCGTGGCTTCTGGACCCGGAGCGACCCGTGGAGTAGGTCAAGCGGAGCAGCGTGCTTTAGAACGGTATTTGTACTCTGGGATTGTAATGAAGCATGTACTGCTAAAGGCAATAGAGGTGGTCGCCCTGTTAGAAATCCAGGCCGTCTTCGCTCACCTAGGTATTTCCAAATGCTTCGAGGTCTTGTGAGGTCTGAACTGGCGTCTGGGTTCAAGTTGTAAGTCGCCACAACGCAGAATATCTTCTTAAAATGATGAGCTTCTTCCTCCCCATTGTTCTTGCCTCTGTGGTGCTGTTGTACAGGATGCAGAATTTGTAAGATCGTGCCAGAATCTGTGATTCCAGTCACACACTCCGAAGGCCCAACCTACTACGCTGTAGAGGCGTGGATGCATAATTTTTCTCCTCTGTCAGCATACCTGAATTCATCTTTCGAGTATTTTCCTGCAGCAGTATGTCAAGGTCAGGGAGGCTGGACGGTATTGTATGCGGGCAAGCCACCAAATCACTCGAGAGAGCTTACAACGTCCCAAGCGAGTGGGTCGGCTGCTGGCTTACACGAAGGCTTGATCAACATACATTGGAGCAAATCTTTTTTGAAACTGGCTGCCAAGGCTTCTTGCATCGACTCTACATTATGCAGGAGCTCTTATTCAATTAAAAACATCGTGGTTTATTCTCTGTATAGAAACAGTTCGTGCTACTTCACTGTGCATCATGGATTATCACACTTGCCGAGCGAGTAGATGCGTACGAATTTAGTTGTTAACCGCCCATCGATAGCCTCAGTGTGACTCTGGGGACAGAAACCTAGACATTGTATGGGACTTACCTAGCTCCTTGAGTAGAGAAACCAAAGAAAAGAGAGAAAAAAAGGGGGGGCCGTCGGGATGGAATAGACGGCGAAGACGCAAGTTTTTGCCAGTTTCCTTACACGTCTGCGGTCAACGTGTGCACTTAGGCGCAACACGCGTCCCAAGATGCTGGATACGCGCGGGTCGCGCATGCAAGCGTGATTTGTTCCTGCATGTGCCACCACGCATTAGGGCCCTGCAACTCTGGAGCCCAAGCGCCCTACAGCGGGATGCTTAGCTGAGCACATTTGCTGGAAAAACTGGCTCAGCTGAGTGGCATTCTGTACATGCACACACCGGAGCGACGAGAAGGCCGGTCCAGATTACCGGGAATCATCTTCCTCAGCATCCCCCCCCCCCAAAAAAAAGAAATTAGTACTGGTCCTTAAACATTCAAAGAAAATATCTGGATCAGTGCCCAGGAGTCCGGCCCACACTGGAACAGAGCCAGGAGGGTAAAATTGTACTCATAAGGGGCGTGCACCTTGAGATCGCGGATCCTGGCGTCTCGATCATCAGTGCAGCAAGCGATCATCAGCCACCACATCTCCGCCGGATTCAGACGAAGGAGAAATGAAAGTCACACACCATGACGCCGTTCCGCCTCAAGACGGAGACAAACGAGCAGCAAAAGCAAGAGCTCCTTTCCGGAGATGGCCGGCGGCCAAAGGTAAGGTCTCTGCTTATGCAGGGTGCCGAATGCTAAGCGGTGGAATGTCGGGAGTGCTTCCTGACACTGATCCCTGCACTGCCGAAGGAGGTGTCGCGCGGCCAGCTGCCCACGAGGCCCAGTCTGGTTTCCGCCATTTTCCGGGAGCGAACGGATTGAGATTCTGCATTTGTGTAACCATCCGTGCGCCTCTGTTAGCTTCGTCTATTGTTCGTTCGTTCCATGATCAAGGGTGGCGGGGGACACCAGCTTTGCCCCGAGGTCATCCGAGTGCTTGAATGAGTGATGGCCTGGACGAGCCGGAGCTTTCCCCGGGGTCATCAGACCTTGGCGGACTGGGAATCAGCTTGGTCGAGCGGTGTCGGGCTAGCGCGGCTTCGGGTGCTCTGGGCCCATGCAATAAGGGCATCGAAATCGCGATGCTCCCTTGATCAGCTGCCGGGGCGTTCGTGGGCCGACGAAGGGCTTGCCTTGCTATTGTTTGGGCGGATAAGCCACCTGAGTATACGTAGAGAACAATATATGCAAACAACATTTTGCGCATTCATGTTATGATCAGCTTTCAAATTGAGAGGCCGGGGCTGCTTGTTGCAGGAAAGGGTTTGACGGCAGATCTGCAACCCCTTATTGTGTCGGAGCATAAGAAGCCCAGCTCCGGGAGACTCGGCGCGGGCTTGCCCTGCGGCCAGGTGCCCCCTCGCAAACCTCACCACAGTGGCATCTCATCAAAGCCGATGCTGCTGCACCAGTGATATACCGGGTACCGGAAGTTGCCATGATCATCTTCGGCAGACTTGTCGTAACAGGATCCCCAGCGGCGACCCACTGGCGCCCAGCGGCAAGCCGGCTCTTTCGGCGAGCAGCCGGAAGGGAGAGGAAAGGAGGCGGTCGCAAAAAGTGGGCGCGGCGGCGCAGGGCGATGAACAGTTGGTCAGAGAGGGAGCGAGTCGCGCGTCGAATGGGCTCTCATTCGGCGGGTCCACTAGGTTCCGAGGGGCGCCGCTGCAGGCTACAGTGCGGTGCCAGTGCGGTGCCAGTGCGGTGACGTCTCATCGTCTGTCTGTTGGACCGGTGGGCGACCAAATCGGAGCAACTGGGGGCATGTGAGACACTGGAAGAAACGGATCTGTGGCCGGTGTGAAATTTGGAGCGGCACCACGGCTCCGGCGAGAACAAGGTTGGTACTGGAATAAGAACCTGAGCATGTAACGTGGTCTAAGGGTGTGGGTGTGAGTATAAGTGAGCCTATAGTATTGGAGACGGGGACACAGGACTCGGGTGACTGAGCCCTGCCAGGCCCTTATTGTCCGTAGTCGGCAGCTGCCACGCGACGTGTGGCCTCGCAGAATGTAGATATGTGCTGTGGGCTCCGTGCTTGGCAAGCCTCGACACGACCCGACTCGACTGGGGGCCAGCACGCCACACGGCATAACGAAAATGAAGACCTGAATTGAAAGCAGAACCGATGGGGCCGTCAATGTCGCGTGGCTGCGTAGCGATGGGCGGGAAAGGCCAATGAACGGGGCGCGTACGGGCGAACTGGGACGGGGGGGGGGCCTTGAAACCCGAGGACTGGTGCACCGACTGGGCCGACCCGACTTGCCAGCGATCGTCATGTCGCGTGTGCATAGCAAACGACGTAATACAAGCAGACTGCTGCCCATTCTCATCTCGCCAGGGCGTCACCGGATATGCTCATGGGCACCTGGGGGCAACGCAGGCAACGCAGGATGATGTCGAGATGGGTGGGAGGGATGCGAGAGGAGACACCTGCGGTCCGAGGCTGTTTTCTCGTCTGCACCTGTCAGGACCTGGCCCGACCTTGAGACCCGGCACTGCCTCCTACTTGATGTGCGAACCGGCAGAGGGTTCAGCACCAGGCCCGGCGGAGGGCCAGGAGGGCAGGGAGGGCAGGGAGGGCAGGAAGGGGACAGAAAGAGCAGTTGCGCCGCCGGGGTCTAAAAAAAGAGGCGGAAGCGACTGGACGGAAGGCAATGAGACGGTGGTGGCTGTTCCTGTCAGCTCCGTCGTCACAGTCATGAGGCAACTGTGTACCTAGGCACCTATGTACCTAGGTACCTAGTCCCGAGTGCTGCACAAGTACATGCATGCCCAGGTATCTATCAAGAATTCAGAGAAAGTCCACGCGTGGACCACGTAGGCAGGCAGGAAGGAAGCAGCTCGACGGACCGACTACCACAGCAGACGGAGGGCAGCGACGGAGACGGGGACGGACTGGAATGGCGGGTGGGCCCACAGAAAAAGGAGCAAGAGCAAGGAGCAAGAAGCAGTCGCCAGCCGCAGTCACAGCCCAGCCCAGCCCAGCCCAGGCCGCGCCAACAACCACGCCTGCGCCCAGGCTGGCTGTCTGGCTGTCAGGTTCCCTGCCCCGATCCCCCGGTGGTCTCTCTGCCTCCCCAGCCGGGTTGCCGTGCCTGCTGTCCTCGATCTGGAGGCAGCCGTCGCTCGTGCCGTTTCCCTTTTGCAGCGAACACAAATGCTTCGAGTTGAGACCTGAACCAAAGTAGAAGGAACCGGTGCACAAAGTCGGGCGAAAACGAAGCCTCTTTATTCGATGCCCTTTGACCGGGGGGGGGGTTTGGCCCGCTGCGAGACCAGCTCAACCGCCACCCCTTCATTGACCAGAGGCGGGGGGGGAGGGGGAGGGAGGGAGAAAGAGAGGCTCCAGCGTTCGGTGCTCCGGCCGGGAAATGAGCGCACCCCGACCTTGTGCCCCAGCGCCTGCCACCAGAGACTGGCACCCACAAGGAAGCTGTTCTCGGGACCACGGACACCGTAGCGCGCTCTGGGCTCCCTGCCACCCCCCATCGAGCCCAGTCAGCCCATCCATGAATTGCCATGAATCTCGGATGCCTGTGGAGTGCCACGACCACCGACCAGCTCCCACCCACCCCCGAGAAAGCTGCCGCCTCTTTTTTTTTCCTTGTGTCGGCCACCACCTCTCTCAGCCCATCTGCAACTCAACCCTCGCATTCCCCCGTCCCGTCCAGTCCAGTCCAGCCCAGAGCCCAGCCCCAGCCCTGTCCTGCCCTGCCCTGTCGTACCCTGCTCCTGCCCTGCTCCTGCCTCTCTGCCCTTCCGTCCTCCCTCCCCTCCCCCATTGACCGACCGCCCCGAAAAAAGCCACCATCTTGTCTCGCCGTTCCGTGCGAGCAAAAATCCTGCCCATTGTCATCCATCCATCCATCCATCCATCCTCCTCGGCTGCCGTCTCCTTCTTCCCTTTCTCTTCCCGTCTGAACTGTTTTGTTCTCGTCGACTTTTCCCTCCCTTCTCTGCTGCCAGTTTTTGGTCGGCCCACTCCTCCATCTGTGGCCGTCAGGATCCTCCAGTCGCATCCCATCCCGTCGGGCTCACGCACCCGGACTCTGGCGCCTCTCGTCCCCCGGATCTCCGAACCAGAACCACCAGCCTTTTTGTCGGCAGGGGAACACCCACGGCCACCACCACCACCACCACCACAACAACAACAACAACAACAACAACAACAACAACAACAACATCGCCATAGTTGCAACTGACGGCTAGCTGGCTCGTCGGCCCAGCATACAGACAGCCTGCACACCCGTCGCCATCCTCCAGCGAGGGCGTCGCGTCGCATCACCCTCGCCCCAACCCGGCCCCCAAAGCCAGCATGTCGGCTGTCCGCGCGACGGCCCTCAGAGCCGGCGGCGCCTGCGTGCGCTGTCGCAAGGGCAAGACCAAATGTGTCTACGAAAACGGGCGCGCGCCCTGCAAGAACTGTTCAAAGGGCATGCACGACTGCTATTTACCCTCCGAGTCCATGAGCCATGGTGGACACGGCGTCTCCCCTGCACGCGCAGCTCGCGCGCGCGAGACTCTGCCCAGCGAGCGAGCTTCCGGGCCTGCCACCGGCGACCGCCACGGCTCTGCACACCCGACCACAGTCGTCTCGCGTAATTCGGCGCCTGCAACCGAAAAGTACGTCTGCATCTCTGTCTCTCAGAAACTCTCCGCGAAATGTCTTTGCTTGTGCTTTTTTTTTTTCTTTCTCTTTTTCCTTCCTATGGTCGGCCACGTTCCCGTCCTCCATTCTGTCCCCTTGTCTCTCACGCGGGGGTGTCATGTCGACGCAACCGGCTCGCATCCCTTGCGTCGCATCCGCCGCCGCCGCCGGCTCTTGCCTTGCCCATGACTGCTTGCGCAAGCTCTGGGCTGTCTGGGCTGTCTGTCTGTCTGTCTGGCCTGGTTCAGCTCAGCTCAGCCCAGCCCGGCTCGTCTCCGTCGTCACGTTGGGTCCTCGTCGGCTCGTCGAGGGCTGCTGCACCTTACGCATGCAAAGACACACACAAGTCATGTTCATCTATTTTGCGTTTCTCTTCACCGCACCCTCCTCGTCCCGGCAATATGCACATCATCTGGCCGTGGTCCAAGGGATCCGAGATGATGCATCGTATCGAGGTGGACTCCCGCACCCGTCTAGTTCTCCGGCTGGCCCCAGGCCCAATCTCATTTCCCCTACCTGCCTGCTTCCACCAGCTTCCCCTGCCGCCAACTGTGCCCAGGCGAGCTGCCGCCAGTTCCGGCACCGCAGGCATCCCATACTCGAACCCACCCCCATCCTTGGGGGGTCATAGCTCCGACACTTGATGCTCCGGGCCAGTCTTCCAAGACCACCCTCCCTGGCGCGGGAGTAGCCAGCCTGTGTGCACGGCCCATCTCCACTTTTCCGCACTTTCCCCTGCCGGACAAGGCCCGGTGGCCATCGGCCGCGGCTAGGGCCTGGAGCTGTCAATTTGTCCACCTGCGGGTCGTCCCAAAAATCACCACACGACGACCGCATCGTGATTGATCCCCACCATCATTCATGCCCACGCGCCAGATAAGCCCCTCCGAGCTTATGTGGCTGCCAGTCGAGCCACTGCCACTGCCACTGCCACTGCGTCTTCGGAGGACCCAGCCAGCCAGTGTCTTTCGTAATCATCCGGGGCCTGCTCTCATACGCGTTGGCAACCATGGTACTAATATCAAACCTTCAAACAGGCTTGGCCCGGACATGCTCGAGCAGTGTGAGAGGGTCATCAATAAGGTCCTGCCAGCGTGTGTCGCCTTCCACCGGCCATCATTCATCCAGTCCCTCAGGAACAATGCCGTTGACAGCGTCATGGTCAATGCACTCTTGTGCACTGCTGCCCGGTACGGACTTACCCTGCCCGTTCGGGTTCCACCTTGTTCTTGCTGACATCAACCCCTTCTGACAGACACTCGCCGACCCTGATTCAGCGCTTCGGCAGAGGCCAGGGCTCCTCGCAGGCAGCTGAGCACTTTGGCCTCAAGGCCAGCAATTTCATCTGGCTCTCGCTCGACCATCCCACCCTGGCAGATATCCAGGCTCTCTGCTTGATGGTCATCCATGAGTGGGGCTCCAGGAGCGCCGTCCGCGCCTACATCTACCTCGGCCAAGCTGCTCGCATGGCCCAGATGTACCGTGTTGTTCATAACAACGGCCATTCGACCGATCCCGACCGTTTCCTACAGGAAGAGTCTTTCCGCCGGACGCTGTGGCTCATCTACATCCTCGACTGCTTCCTGACAAGTAGTCCTGGACGCTTTCCTGCATTGTCCGCACTCGATGTCAAGGATGTGGCACTCCCATGTGAGGATATGAACTTCAACTTCGGCAACCCCGTCTACGTGCGAACGCTGGACGGAACTGCGCCCCCCGCTGCTCCTAGCTCTGCCATCATGGCACCCGTCGGCGAGTTTGGCCACATCGTCCTAGCCACCGAGGCGTGGCGCATGGTCGTGGAGATGATGACCACCACGACACTCGATACCTTCAGCGAGGACCAGTGCCAGATGCTCGAGGTCAAGGTCGCCCAGGTTCGGGCCAACCTGCCTCATCCATTTGCCGATAGACCGGGCCAGATGGAACTGCATATCACGATGGGGAGCGGCGTGACTTACGCCATGATACATCTCCTCCTTCATTGCGCTGCCATCTTTATCAATCGGCGTCGCATACTCCAGATTGTCACTTCAGAGAACTTCAGCATGGAAGGGTGGCGCATGTCCAGCCAGAGCCAGATGCAATACGTTGAGCGCATCCTGGAATCTTCTCACAGTATCATATCCATGCTCACGGCCCTCGAGAGGGCTACTGAGCCCACGGCGGTGTGCTGCCTACCGATCTTCATGCTATTTTCTGGCTTTACTGCTGGATCCACCGTCGCTTACCTGGCCCTCAAGGGCCTGTCGCCGCCTCACACGCACGACTCCATCCATCTCATGGTGGAAAAGTGCCTCCATCTCATGAAGGATGGTGCTGAGTCATGGAATCTGGTTCTGCCATGGCACCGTCACCTGAGCGTTATGAGCCGGGTCCTGAACGAAATCAACATTGGGGACGAGCAGGAGAGAGTGAGCGAGGACAGTCGCATGCAAATTCAGCGATCGCCATCGGTTAAGGACGAGAGAGTGAGCCGCGCTGATGCCCACCACGAGCCAATGGACTACGAACAGCCGCCAGCCTCTGGCGCCTCCCAGTCCGCTCAACAGGCCCCGCGTGCCTCTTCTCCAGATGTCCCCCAAGTTGCGCCTGCCGCACCCATGGACAGCCGCGACAGCGAGCCTCCGAGACCTCGACCATCCGGAGTTACCACTATCAACGGGGGCTCTGCTGGAGGTTCCACCCCCGCCGCTCTGGGATCCCCTCCAACAGCTGCACAGGACGTCAAGCCTGAATTCAAGCCTGACTCTCCAGTTCCCGCGTCCAACGGGTCCAACGCTGGCGGCTCGGGATCGGCTCCTCCGCCTGCCAAGGAAAGCAGTGGTTCTGGAGTCGACATGACGCCGGTAGAACTCTGTGCGGCTTTTGAGCGGCAACTGCTCGAGCTGGACGACCTTGCCGCGTTCATGGGAGGCGGAGTGTGAGTTCGTTCCTCACCTTTCGATTGCGACCTTGATGACCAGAATCTCATTTTTTCTGACGGTCGTAGGGCTCCTGCCCCCAAATAAGCGATTCTCTTGATTTCGGCGTTTTCTCCGCGCAAAAATACGTCTAGGGGCCTCGCTCGTAAAGAGGCCATAGGGTTCTTGTTTCTCATGTTCGGCTGGCGTACCTGCTCAGGCGTTGTCGGAGGACATTTCGAACCGGCGAAGACAATTTTTTTTTTTTGGTCACGAATAACATGGTGGATTGAGAGGAGGAGACACGGCCGTTGTACTCAATATTGGTTGCGTTGGAGTCCTTTGTGATGCTTGTTGTCTCCCGGTGCGCCAAGACATCCTTCGTCAGCCCTTTGGACCAACATAGGCGGTGGCCTTAGTCCGGAGTGGGCCGCGCGATTGCTCATGAGTCGGCGAAGAAAGTTCGCTGGGAAGCTCGACTGTCAACAATTAAGGCGTAGGTTTGGTTGGTTCTGGGTTTTCTATCTCGACTTTCGCATCTCCAATATCTATCTCTGCCTCCCGCAACAGGCTCGCTTGGAGGCAGTAGTATTGTACGAGTATGCTCTACGGGCAAGGCGGCCGAGAGCAAGCAAGATGGTGGGATTTGTGGCCGGTGGTACCTAGTACGGTGATGGATCCATGGCTCGGCTCAAGTAGTCCGGCCCGCGATCTATTGGCTTTGTTGGTTGACGGGATTGTAATCTGAATGATATCATGGCTACTCGACAGCCTCCTTGCTTACATTCATACCTCGTCATACCATTCGCTGTGAAGTATCTTGTTATTCGCGCGATGTGTGCGTGTGTGGGGGGGGCGCGTGGTATGTTATAACAGACACAGTAAGTAACCTCTCCCCTGCGACTGCTTGAACTTGAGTTGGACGCCAACCCGAGGATCTGTATGCTGTTGTAGGCAGCGCAAGTCAGGTCCTCGGTTAGTAAGTAACACCATTGAAGATCAGTGTAATCCGGAGGACAGCACAGAGATAATGGAAAGTAGGGCAAGTAGAAGGGGTGCGGGGCGGCGGTGGCAGAGTGGTCAAGCATAAGATATACCACGGGCAGATAGTTTGAGGTTGATGTTTGTTTATCAGCTATATTTCCTGTCCGAAGCTCAATATTCATGACAGTGAGGGTAGTCCAGATGTAGTGCTGGAAATACCGTGGGTATGACCCCAATGCTGTTTAACGAAAGTCAAGCAGCATGGCTGACGAGTATGGTTCTGCTTCGCCTTCCCTTAGGGGTGCCCAACCTTTGGACACCGCCGGCCGAGCCCCAATGTTGTCGTATACAAGTTTCAATACAGCTCCAATGGATAACATGCCCAATCCAATGCACTTGATCATATATCATCCCATTTGCTCCACGTAGCAACGAAGAAAAGAAAAGAGAAGCCCAGCTCAGGCGCTACGAGGGGGAGGAGCCCAGCCGAAGCGGGTCATGCCACGCCGAATGCGGCTGTCGACGCCACGGGCAACGGAGCCGAGGGGCAGGCGGCTGTCGATGCGCTTGACGGTGCGCTCGACCGGAGGGGTGATGCGCTGGGTGGTGCGCTCAACGGGGGCGGTGAAGTAGCTGATGTTGCGCTCCCAGCGAGGGGCCCAGCGGGCCGTCTGGGTGGCCATGCGCTCCGTGGCGCCCGGCGTCAGCATGTAGAGCGGGGCCAGGACGAAGGCGCCTGCACCGGCAAAGGTGTAGAGCTCTGTTGAGCGGGCGGCGGGGATGCGGACGGGCATTTTGGGGTTGATTGAGGCTGATGAGGCTGTGATGTGTGCTGGCTTGTTGGTCTTGCTGGTGGGATTGCCAGCAGTTGTTGGCTTTGTTTGGCAAATTGAACTGATGACACTGTTCTGAGGTGTTAGATGGGATCGGATCGGATTGTTTGAATTGGATTTGGAGGCAGTTTTGAAAGTTGTTGGCGATCTGTGAAGGAGTATCTCATATCATAGGATAATATGAGGGAGATTCCAGTCTCGGCACTCGTCTGGAAGGGATTCAATTGATGAATCTTGATGGCCTCGTTTGGACAAGCAGGACAACAGAGTGAGGGGAGGGGAGACAGCTAGAGAGGGGGGACGCGGATGGCTTGGAAGGGAAGGGAAGCGGAACAGCGGGAGGGTGAGCTTGCCTCGGGGATTCAGCAATAGCAGCAGCCTTTACTTCTCATCTATACTCTAACTTCTATGATTGCAATAGACGAACCGCGCAAAAAGTTGAGGATGTGAGGATGACGTGTGTGACGGGAGGAAAACAAGACAGTGAGTGGTATGGAAACGTAGGATACTGGTCCTCTTATTGAGTTCGTAACCCCCCTGGTAGCTGGGGTGGTCAGCTGAGCATCATTCTCCAACAAGACTCACTCATAGCTGGTGCTCGTCCCGTCTCGTCCCTTCTGGTGTCCATCTATCTCCTCCAACACACAGCCAGCCCTTGTTCCCCAGGTCGACTGCCCCAAACAAGCGGGGTTGCGTGGCAGCAACATGCCTGCCCGGTGGCCACGTCTGCCCAATCAAGACCAGGCAGGCGACGTCAGGGCCGTGTCGATGCATAGGGGGATCATGCCATCCTGTGCCAGCCGCTGCAACACCAGCGCTCGTGGCGCCAGAAGGGTCCTGTCATGGCCTGACTGTTGCTGTGGCCTGCGGCTGGAGGCCTTGTCGCAACGCTGAACACCACTGTTTGTTCAGACACCGCAATCTCCAACAGTTCAGGTATTTCACCCTCTCAGCCAACGCTGACGGCCTCCCCCTAGAACAAGCAGCAAGACCCCTTACCCTTCTGGACTTACAGGCGGACTGAGTGGGTCGATTAGCGTCAAAGCTTCCCCGCTTCCCCAGACGGGAGCACACGCCATGAGACCCACAATGACCCACTCGCGCCGCCAAAGGCACTCGGCCCCGCCCC
>JUJX01000152.1:0-55990 GCA_000800745.1 Diaporthe longicolla | reverse complement strand
CCCCCCCCTTTGCCTCCTGGCCACTCAGCTTCCCTCTGCTTACCACCGCACCCACTTCTGCCACTCTGGCCCTCTTCCTCGACCGACTCGACCGACTCTTGTCACGCTCCAGAACACGGGAGAGGCCACCCAGTATCCACAACCTAAGATCCTCATCTGTGTCACTGAGTGCCGGCGGGAATAAAACTTTCAAGATGTGAGAGCGGCAGTCAACTCGTCGTATTTCCTGTCCCGCAATGCCCGCCTCGGAGATTACGCGGGCGAGAAGTCGCATTCGAGTCAGACCAGGAAACTTGTGGGCACCACGCTCCCCAGCCCGGCCAGATTCGTTCTGCTGGCGGCGGAGACGTCAATGTCGGTGGACAGGCACGTCGGCCAGCCTTCCGATTCCAGAACAGTGTCTGAAACTGCCTTACTCCACGCCCAGATGCCGCCAGGCCACGCACCAGCCTCTCGGTTCCTCGCCAGTGACCGGGTACCAGGTCGCTTGCTGGAGCTCTCAGCCCAGAACAGGAGGCTGATCCATCCACGCCAATTGCTCAGCATGGTCCTCTAGGTGAACGGATTTTGCCTCGCTGCAATGGTCTAGTGGGGCCAGGAATATGTTTGCACGGCAGCTGCACAAGAGAATGGTCGGCCCACATTCCCACGGGAAAGAGTGGGCATGACGATCAGAGGACATATCCTCATCAAGACAGCCAGCCAGCCCTGGGCCAACCTCAGCTGGCTCGGCCTGGGTGTCAACGCATCTCCAGGGGGCTTGTGGCTCGAGTGATCGTCCTCCGAAGACGAGGAGGGCTCAGTTGTAACCATCTCGTGTTCTGGGCCAACGCTCGAAGAGTTGAACCCTCGGGTTTTTCCATGTGTTGCTTCCGAGCCGGCAACCGTGCATTCTGCACTGTCTCCTCGTGAGCATCTCGCAATGCAGAGACATTGCGACGGACTCGGATTTTCAGACGGACCACCCGAATACTCAGCGTCACCGACCTTTTGGCTGAAGATCCCTACGAAGGACGTCCTATTAGGCACTGCAGCCCGTGGCTCTCCTGTCGACCTTCATCAGGCTCGTGGCTCGCTGACGGCAGCAGGTCGACATAGGCCCGGCATCGCCAGCTCCGAAGTCTGCAGATCGACCGGAAGCGGATGCATTGCTTCGTCGCCTGGCTCCCAGACCCTCGACGCCTGACCAGGTGAAAATGTGCCATTCCCTTTGTGACTGACAGTTTTCGCAAACATGCATACAATTCAACGCAGTATACGTGGGGAAATACATCGCTCATAGCTGGATGACTGCGTGGTCCGATCAATACGAGTCCGGATTTTTTTAGATTCTTCGGGCCCAATGTCCACATGTTACACCCATCAATTATCAAGCATGCTAGCAGTCGATGCGTTCCTATCGAGAAGGAATGAGCACGCTGGGAACCCATTGCTGTTCACACCGTCTTGCGGTGCTGGGTCGCTCTTGTCCGAGTGAACTGCTCCAGAAAAGACCGTCTCACAACAGTGGGCCGGGTAGATTCGGGGGCCCCAGATGAGACGACACTTGTGATATAGTGAACAGCTGTGAATGTCCATCGTCCAATTATTCCTCGCTTCCAATGGGCGACCAACAGTCATCGGTCTCATCGCCTTCCCTTTTCCTCAGTGAAGGGCAACGCTAGAGTGTGGATTGTCAGGGGGTTGACCGTCGCTTTGGACCTGCAGATCGACGGGAGACGCAGTCCCGTCGCACCTAATCAGACCACACACGATAAATAGGCTGTCTACACCAATGTCAAATTGCCATTCTCTCACCAGGAAAACATCTTTCTCCCCTAGGTCTCACAGTAATTCACATCCCAAACCAGACTGGGCATCTACGACTTGAGAGTGCGATGGTTCAGTGCGGATGGGTCGAGTGCGAACGACGTCATGGCACACAGCACCGCCCCCTTTGGCGGGCTCCACCAGGCCGTATCGGAGCGTCTCGGACTTCACTGTCAGGAAACTGGTCTGCGCAACGTACATTTGGATCGTGGTCATCACTATTTGCATATTGAACCCAGGATATTTCATACTCGACATGGACAAATTCGCCCAGAAGATCGCCGGGAAGCTTGGGGTCGGTGACATGCTCCCTCACGGAGGGCAGGGGGCCCAGCACGAAGCACAACAGCCGGTGTTCCACCAGTCCGGCCGCGGGCGTGTCCTCGACAGAGAGCACATGCTCCACGCCGATGGCGGCACATACCCAAGAATGTGCCGTCTATCTGACGGATCCATCTTGCTGGGCTTCACGCGCTTCGAGCCCAACCCGGCCAACCCCAAGGTGCAGCTCCGGGTGCTGGCGGTGCACAGGAGCACCGACAACGGCGCCACGTTCCACCCGCACGGGGTAGTCGACCGCTGCGCGCGGGACTGTGACAATATGTTCTTGCTTGAGGTGCCAACTGTGGACGGAATCGGGCGGCCCAAGATTTTGGCCGCCTTCCGAAACCACGACTTTGCCCCCGGGGGTGGTCATAGTTGGTACAGGATCACGGTCTGTCAGTCGTAAGTGGCGTCTGTCCTAGAATGCAACACTCCAGGATCTGCAGCAAGACTGACGGCACACTTAGCTTCAACGGCGGCAAGGACTGGACCTACCTGTCACAGGCGGCTGAGAAACCTACCGCGCCAAACGGCCTTTGGGAACCCTTCATGCGCATCGGACGGAGAGGCGAGATCCAGATGACATTCTCACAGGAGCTTTCTCACATAGATCAGGACACTATGTTTCTTACCTCTGAGGACCAGGGAAAGACATGGTCCCAGCCCAGGCCAGTCACGGGAGTTGGGGAGCAGTTGAGGGATGGTAGTAAGTGTTCCCGCCCTACAATTCTTTTGTTGATGGCCCATTCACGTCTTTCATGTCTTCTAAGGGGCCAGCCCGCTAACCTGAAAGCTGCTAGTGACTGGTATAGTCCGTACAATGGATCAAGGGCGTGAGGTAAGCGTGATGGTCTTCGAGACGACGAGGCACAACCGCTGCTTTAGTATAGAGTGTGTCCTTTCGTACGACGACGGGTACAGCTGGGGCTGGCGGCAAGTCGTCTATGAGCCTTCACCGCGCGGACGCCACGCAGGCAGCCCCCAGATCGAGGCGTTCGGGGACGGGTCCATCGCAGTTGTCTTCATGACCGACGAGGACACGCCCGAACATCAACGCGCGTGGCCCGGCAGCGCCAAGATCAAGGCCGTTTTCGCAGGCCCACCGGTGAATGGGAGGATCCAATTCCACCAGCCGGCGGAGACCGTACAGCCGCCGAACTCGTTCTGGCCAGGCATCTTCAAGGTGGACGGCAATACCCTGATGGGCATCTTCCAGCATGGCAGGTCAATCAGAGGGCGGCATCTCGTGTGTCAGACTGCGTAAAGGGGCGACATTGTTGGGACCAGGCAGGCAAGGGCTGCTCCTTCTGGCCCGCCGTTGAGCTCGTGTATCACAGCATCACACTTGGGCGTGGCGCTTCACGATGGTGGCGGGTAATTTTGAAAGGGCGGCAGCAACGGTCGGATTCCATGGTAAGCCTTGCATTTATGCAGCAAGAAGGTCAACTGCGAAAACGCTGCGCAGCCACACCGATCACAGACGAAATTGCAATTGCTTGACAGAGAGCGTCTAGGCATGCTGGGGGGCAGCGATCCGCAGCCAGTCTCCGGTAGACTGCCCGTGGACTACATGTGAAGAATAGGACAACGCGAACACGGCAATCCAGCCACGAGCAGACATTTCTAGGAAGAAGAGAGAGAGAAAAAGATTGAAGAAACAAGACGACCTGTCACAAATCAGCCCTCAAGCTCTTTTCCACCCATCGTTCTTTTGTGGTCGCGCATGTTTCCCCTGTTTGCGAACTTGTCCTGTTACTATTAGTCCTCGAGCGGAGTCGCCCTGCCGGAGGTAAGCCCGGTTTTCCTCGCGCGCACGGCACGGAGCTATGTTGTAGACTGGTGCCGTCTCCGTTGATACTCTGCAGGGGCGACACTCCTGCAGCTTGGCGAGGATTTGTGGGCTTTCGGGGCTCTCACCCTTGAAAAGAATGTGGCGACCGACATTGGGGGTGCTGGTACATCTTGGACAAATGATGACCACGTGCATTCGGGTTCCAAAAGCCAAAGCATCCGATGCCGCGTATCTTCGTGCAGAGGGTATCAGCCAAAATACGCACATTTCGCGTGGCACCATGATGCATAACCACGAGGTATTTCGTGCATCTTCACGTGTACAGGCCACCAAGGTCAAGCCTTCGCCAGCCTTCTTCTGACTCCGAGACCGTACTAGACCAACTCAGTGCATCTCGCCTGATCCAGCCGCGGCGTCTCCTTGTCTCATCACAAAAATCCACAGATCGACAGGGCCTTTCGAAATCTTTCGATAGCTCCGCACTCAATAGCATCCCCGGCCCAGGAGGGCAATGCCTGAAAAGCCAACAGAAGCTCCGGAGCCTTGGCCCTCATGCCAGGTATACTTGGTGCCTTTGCGACCACTGCAGTGCGACAACGGTCGCATCTAACCCTTGCCTGTCAGATGCGTGGGATGCAGGCAGAGTTTCGGATCGGAGGTTGTGCCAATGCTCAACGTCCTCCGATCATTTCAAATCACATTGTAGACTGACCTTCTCGGCCCCGAGACTTGCATCGAGGAGGCCGAATCGAGGGAGGCCCGGAAGCACTCCACCTGTCCCAAAATCTCACCCCATATCCATGTCGCAGCAACGCTACTCACCTTCTGCGTTGAGAGACGGGGCTGAAGACGCAGACCGATGACCGCTTGTTCAAGACACTGCAGAGTCGCACCGGACGTGATAAGCTGCGAGTTCCCACCTCAGTACCCTCACGCCTACCACGGTTGGCACTCCCAGACTCAACCTTTCCAGACCTCGAACTCCCCTGCCTGCCGTCAATATGTCTGTGTCTAGCACCAATGATCGACATACCCCAGGGGATGCTCCATCATCAGTATCGGAGAAGGAGAGTCCCCTTGGTGAAACCCCCACCAATCATAGCGTGGTCTTGAACGAGGTTGGCGAAGAGCCCAAACCCCGCCTTCACACAAAGACATTCCTGGCCGTCTTCGCCGTGTTTGCCATATATTTCGCCCAAGTATATTGCCTGGTCGGAGCCGGAGCTGTAAGTGTCACCTTCTCCGCCTCCTACCACGTGGGACCGTGAGTTTGTCTAACAGGCCACACAGCAAGGCGCGGCTATCGCGGCACAGTTCAATGCTGCGACCCAGTCGTCATGGCTCTCCGGGGCGATGGCCATCTTCACCGTCGTGCTCGGGCCCATAGTCAGCCAGGCTGCCGACTACTGGGGCCGCAAGTGGTTCCTCGTGGGCCTGAGCTTCTCGGGCGCGCTCGGAGCGCTGGTCACGGCCCTCGCCACCAGCATGAACATGCTCATCGCCGGCTGCTGCCTCATCGGGACCGCGTTTGGCATGCAGCCGCTGCTGCATGCGGTCGTGTCCGAGGTTCTGCCCCGGGCGTGGAGGGGCTGGGCCCAGTCCATCGTCATGATGTCCAACGCCCTGGGACTCTTTGGCGGCCTCGTCATCGGCGGCGGCCTCAACCGTAGCGGCGACCCAGACGGCTTCCGCTACTTCTTCTACATCGGCATGGCCCTTTTCCTCGCCACGGGGACCATATGCATCTTTGCCTACCGCCCACCCCAAAGGGAGCTGCAGAAGCTTCCCTTCGCGGAAAAGATCGCGAAACTCGACTTTGTCGGCTATGCGCTCCTCGGATCTGGTCTCGTCCTATTCTGCCTTGGGCTTTCGTACTCCCAGAGCCCGTATCCTTGGTCTGACCCTCACGTTTGTGCTCCGTTCGCCATCGGGTTGGCTCTGGCGATTGCTCTGTGCGTGTATGAGTACAAGTTCAAGACGGACGGCATGTTCCATCACGGGCTGTTCAAGAGAAACCGAAACTTTGCCATAAGTCTCCTCTGTATCTTCTGCGAGGGAATAGGTTTCTTCGCCGCAAACCAATACTTCGCCTACCAAGTAAGAACAGTTCCTTCGCTCCCTCTGAACGATGGCTGTGGCACTAAAACGCGGACAGGTCAATGTCCTATACTCCACAGACACACTCATCGTTGGGCTCAACTTTGGGATCGTATTTCTTACGTATATCCCCGCAAGCCTGGTAGTCGGTCTTTACTGCACCAAGACGAAGAAAGTGCGCTGGATCACGGTCCTCGCATTTATCATCTTCATCGTATTCTTCGCGTGCATGAGCACAACAAATGCTCATACAAGGAACGAAGTCTGGGGCTTCCCCGTTCTTATGGGCGCCGGGCTGAGCATGACGTTGATCGCGCTGGTTGCGGCTGGACAGCTTTCCGTACCGCCTGACCTAATCGCTGTTGCAAGTGGTATAATGATCTCCATGCGGTCTCTTGGCGGGACGATTGGTATTGCTATCTGTAAGAATGGCGCACACACATTCACACCATTGCTGAGAGGCGCAACTCGTCACGTGGAGAGCTGACTGTATGCTTTATTAGACAACGCCGTCTTCATATCCGAGACCAATCACATCCCCAGCAACGTCGCGTCTGCCGCGCTTGAGGCCGGCCTCCCGTCAAGCTCGGTAGACGAGTTTGTCGGGTACATTGTTGCGCACAACGAGACTGGACTCGCGACCATCTCTGATGCCACAACCGACATCATCGCCGCTGGTGCCGAGACCGTCCTTGACACCTACGCTGCGGCATTCCGACTCGTTTGGCTCACTGCGATTCCCTTTCTGGGCATCGCTGCTATTTGTATGATCACATCCCCACCCAAATGGACCTTGTGTTACCAAATTTGCTGACATCACATGCGTAGCGGCCGTGTTCCTCTTCGATCCGACTGAGGACTTCAACAACCACATTGATGCTCCGGTAGAGGACCGAACCGAACTCTACTCGAAATAAAGAAATCCGCATCAGGCCCCACATGAATCCTGTAGATAGACTTTGTATTTTGAAAGTATCAAGAATTTTTGGAAAGCGAACCAATTTCACTACTCATCCGCCGCTCATTTGCAGGAACCGCGTCTGAAAGGCGAAAAGTTCCCCGGATATGAGCTCTCACACATCATGCACGCCAGTAATAGTAATCACAGTGGAGTGGCTGCATGGTACCAGCTAGCAAGCGAATATCACACTAGACTGCTTCCAAATCAAAAACCGATTTGTCGTATGCACTGACTACCGTGAGCAATGGCAGCGTGGCACAAAGATGTCAGCCCTTGTGCAGTGCTACCCAGCAATATGAAAACCAGAGGCCAGACTGGGCTTGAAGTCCGGATGAGTTTCACAGTCCGCATATGACAACCAGTTGGGCTTGACAGCGGGTATTCTCGATGGGGGGTCCGGTCCAGATTTCCCCTGGTTCAATGACCATTTCTAGAAGGTCGCTGCTGGAACCCAAGCCCGATAATGAGGAAAGATCCACGGGGGCTGCATTTGGCGACTCTGCCCGGTTTTACAGCAGCATCGGCCTACCCGCAGGCACTGGTAAGTATCAGATGTCTCGCTGTTTCAGACCAAGTGAGAGTCCAAAGTTGTGTTGATGATACCACCCAGCCTTCTCGTGTGACACGCAAGTTTCTTGGGCGGCTGGGAGGACGCCGGATTTCCGGGGGTTCGCTCACCGGCTCCGCTAGCCTCGATGGCCTACAGGAGCGGCTGCATACGACGGGTTGTTGGGCCCACTGCGGTGTAGGTAATGCCTGCAGATCCCTTGTAGTTGGCAGATGTCTGTGGACTGACAAGTGCTTCGGTAGAAATGAAGTGGGTAGCGTCTTCAGTCACTGCTGATTTCATCCAGCCACGGTCTGCGCATTGGAAGAAAATGAATGTCGAGGGGGAATCCAAGCAGCACGTTGCATCTCTCGCATTCAATGTCACAAGGTTTGACACTAGACTGCTGCTTGAGACCCTTGTTGACTGTCCAAAGACAGGTTGTGACACCATAAGCACCGGCAATAGTCGCCACAGAACACGCCATTGGTCATCGAAATCGAGACAACCTACGTCGGTCACCATGCATTGTTAGCACGTCGGGCAAGTCAGATTTCCCAAGGCACATTCGCTGGACTCTTCGCAGTTATGATTGCCACTTTTCCAGTAGCAAATAACACGCTGCCATATTATAGACACGGGCTGGCTCTTATATGAAAAAGAGTTAGCCCACTTCATAAGTTCAGGCCAGGACGACGTTTCGGGTCTAACTGTCAAGGCAAGCAACCCGCTCAATGTCTTTCAGACGAGACGTCCGATCGATAGCGTGGACCTCGGAGGGCGTCCGCTAATGTAGATCCATGCAGCGGAGAGGTCTTGGGTGAGGATTACTGCATTGTGACAGGCCAGCGTAGGGGCGGTTCCGCGGGGAGGCCAAGACCCCCGGGGTTCGTCTGGAAACAGACCACGAAATGGCAATCCAAGGTTCTGACCACCTCTTACCGGGTTGGTGGCTTGACGGGACGGCCCTTCTGCCTAATAATCATCGGCCCCCGACCCCCCCTCCCCTTGTAGGGGCTGGCACGCAATACCACAGGACCTGCAAGCCGTCCGGCCATGGCGAGACTTTCACCGGGGCGAGGAACTATGTCTTGCCCCTGATGGCCCGTCAAGGGTCGAGCCGAGATCAACCACAGACCACGGTCTTTGGCAACGTTGGGGGGGGCCTGGTGGCATACATCAGTGTGGGGAGCCGGACTTCCCTTTCCCATCAGGTCAGCACTTGTCGTCGGCGATGTCCTGCGAGCTTTGGTTCTCAGCTTGAGGCCGTGCTCTCTGTTGCACTTGTTCTTCTTTTCATCTCTACGACATCTTCATAATCCTGTCCCTGGTCGGAGGGATTGTCCAAACCAAGATGTGGCACGTTGGTACCATGCCTGTCGTTGACGAGTGCCATGATCTGGTCGTGAACGCAATATTATGGACGGCTTTGGCTTTCATCGCGGTTGGGTTGCGGTTGTTCACAAGAGGCTTTATTGTCAAAAGGACAGGGTGGGATGACTATTTGATGGCGGCCGCTATGGTGAGTTGTTGTTCATCAACGCTTTTTCTTTTTCATGGTTCCAAGTCACCTCTCGCATTTTTCATTTCAGGAATGCTTGAAGTCAGCATGGGGACCACGACACCTCGTACCGCGGTTCACCGTCAGAGAAGTCCAGGATGACATGCTGACCGTGTCACCAGGTTTGCTCAATAGGATTCCTGGTGGCTGTCATGTATCGTATGCCAAACAGTCCGATTTCTCTCGCCCCCATTCTGCTCTCAGTAGTTACATTGCTGACGCAGCAACGCTTGGTGAAGAAATCAGATGGGGTCTTGGTCAGGCTGTAAACCCTGCCAACCTTGAGAGCTTCCTAACAGTGAGTGACAATCCTACTATTCACGCTTGTGGGCCATGCCTCATGAATGTTGACCCAATTATCCCAGGCGCTTTTCGTCACTGTGCCCCTTTACAATTGCACGCAGACGTTCTACAAACTTTCACTCACAACACAAGCTGCAAGACTATTCACGACGACCACTGCGGCGAGGATCATGAGAGCAGCTATTGTGTGGGTCTGTGCTTGCGGAGTAATGTCATTTTGTGCCGCTCTCTTCTATTGTTTCCCAGTATCAAAGGCGTGGGACGATTCAGTGCCAGGCTGGTGTGTCAACCGGCCTGCGTTGAACTATTCTGTTGCGGGCTTCAACATTCTCAACGATATCATGTTGCTCATCATCCCCTTGCCATTCCTTACAAAGCTGCAATTACCTCGGAAGCAGCGAATCATCCTTATTTCAGTCTTTGCGTGTGGTCTATTGTGAGTTTAGTCATGGTTCCCATCACTCGCCACCGACCAATAGCTAAGTTGATTCTAGCACGACCGTCGTATCCATCGTCAGACTTCGGGCATTGTACCAGAATCTCAATGGGCCATATGAAGAACAATCAGGTATGTGCAAGCAAAGTCCCAAAGCTCGTGTGAGTGATTCGACTTGCTCATCGGATGAATAGTTACCAGCGTTCCCATTGCCCTATGGTCCGTCATTGAAATCAACGTCGCCATCATTTGTGGATCTGTGCCGTCCTTAAAAGCCTTTGTCTCCCGGGTTATCTTCGGGACCAAGCCCGGATCAACACCATCGCATGGTGTATACGGCCTGTCTGCGACTCGCAAACAGAGTCAGGTATTGAGAAGCCAGGCCGAAGAGGACGAGCGGCGTGGCACGAGGTTGGAGATCCAGGTGCAGCAGTCTATCGAGATGAAGGCTTACCACGTCGATGAGACGGGGTCTGATAAAGACCTCATCATCCAGGCGGGTGCGCAGGGCTATCGGAATGACTCGCGAAACATGACGGAGACCAAGATCAACGCGAACACAAATACAGTGTCGGTCTCGGGGAGCTCCTCACCCGTCTGACAGGAAGTGATCTACAAAAGGGTGGTCGGGGTGCGATTGTTGCGTATCCTGACTCGTGTCATATTTGAGCACCGGAGCAACGAAGACTCCGTAGACACTAATTAACCGGCCGATGACAAAATACACATTGTATAACTCGTAGTCTGTGAGACACCCTGCTGGTTGATAATTAAAGGTTGACCCTGGTCAGTACTGGATGTGTGACCATCTAGCCACCGAATAGAGAGATTGATAAACTACACGGAAGTCGGCATGAAAGGATTATTACATAGCAGCTCATCCCACAGAAGGATGCGCTACAAGAGTTTATCATGCAGAAGGATGTCTCATTTGAGCATAAGAGCATATCAGTCGATCTTGTGTGAGAATGCCCCACAGGAGGTTGTTCCGTATGAGTATTCTATCGAAAGGCAGCACATTATCCTTGCCAGGACTCGGATGTGCCACAGGATTCGTCATTCATATCATACTTGATAATTCTATCTGGTAATTACTGGCTGTCTTATGATCTATCATGCTTGCCCCACAAACAGTTCTAACCTTGTTCTTCAGGATTTCCTCCTACAGGCCAAGCCACTTGACTACCATAGGTGACTTTCACGCCTCCACTGGCATTACTGCCTCTGTCTCCGTGTAGTCATGTCTACCAAGCCGGGCAGGGTGGTGAGCCAGAAGCGACAGTCCGGTCTCAAATTGATACAAAATCGCTCCGCGGGAATCAAGCCACATGGGCCTTGTCCTAAAGAAGAACAGAAATTGGTCTAGATGGATCTAAGATTCGTCAAGACTTATCGCGGTTGATCTTGTTGACACTGTGAAGATTGAGTGTCAATTTGGCATCTACTTGATTGGGCTCCTGGGTCGAAGTAAGTTCCCAAAAGCAAGTTCAGTCTGGAATATAATCTATGAGACTCCTAGAAGAACGAATGGTACGAGTTCACTCCTGGAGAGCTCCCGAAAGGACATCAACATCTTTATCTCCTGTATGACCATCTACATAACAGCGCATGCATTGCATGACACTGCGCCCTGGATGTGCCCATAATGGCAACCAGTGCTCTGCCGTAATGGCTGAGATACGAGAACGCTATGCTCAGTCTTGGAACTGCTCACAAATGCCTGACCTTTGCGTGCCTCAACACCATTAGGAGCGATCATTTCGGGACATTATCGGGGAGCTTTTCTGCTCGAACAACCTATGCAGCTTTCAAGCAGCACAGGGTACATAAGACAGCTTACAGCCGTTAGACAAGCTTTAAGAAACTGGGGCGAGTATCAACGTAGGGTCGAGGTTCATCGCATAGTAATAGTAGGAGCACCACTGTAGTCGGCCAGCTCATATAGACATTATTGGCAGGGTGGTCTCAGAGCTGACCAGGTCCTGGGTTAGCACACCAGGACACCCCTGGTAGGCACTCAGGTTTGGCCCCTGCATGGGCCTGTCACGATGAGAAGCTGTGTTTGGACTGCACCATCGTGGATCAGTTCCATGGGCGTACGCGTCCTGGAGTATCATATCGGTTATTCCCCCACCGCCCATGTATGTAGTCAAGGGGGCCCAAAAGCGGGACTGAAGAGTAGCTGAGGCGCGATGGAGGGTATCAGGTGCGGAACCATTCTCATCAGGGACCGAGCCGTCTCTCGAGATCTTGTTGCCACCGTGCGCAGGTGGGAACTTCAGCGCAGGCATGCCCGAAATATCCTGCCACATCGATCATGCAAATGTTTCGTTTACGCCATGGCAAATTTCCACCGCATATTCAGGTGACTTAGGGTCCGTCGAGAAGGGGGGCAAGATTATCGCATTGACTTCGAGCTAAAATCTTGGGAAGTAAATGTTCCCCATAGAGAGCAATTCTGGAACAAGGAGGCACGCCACTAAAGCCTCTAGTTGGATGTTGATCAACCATGTGGCGGCAGTTGGAACTGAGCCACTTCTGGCGGCCAGCACTCCATTGAGTGGTTGCAAGGGCGGCAGTAAGGTTGAGGCATAGCACGGATAGTATCCCCAGTTGGGAATCTATGGTGACGCTGCTGCAACCTTGGAAGTTGGTAAAGCTCTGGGGCCTATTGCGGCTGCGTTTCAGCTAGAGATGTGGGCATAGAGTTATGAAAACTGCACAGTCTTGAACTGACATATATATGAGTTGCTGCTGCCTTTGAGAGGCCGGTTTTCAACCACAGCAGCCAGCCGGACTGTTTGTTTTTGCAGCCGCATGAGGCCAAAAAAGGAGCTCACCGAGAAGACAGGAGAATATGATTGCCAGTGACTTGGCTTCCGCTTGAAGTATCTCACGAACTAGATGCGATAAGAAAAGGAGGAATAGGACCGGGACATAATAGCCGTAGTCAAATAAGTCCCCACTCTCGTGCGCTAAGCTAGGCTCGGAGAATTACTGTAATCTGCATAGTCAGCCCCAGGAGGTGATTGAGTGCTCTCTCGGTTCTCCTGGGCTACGGAGTACAGATCAAGTAATGGCATGATTTATCATGAGAGACCGGTTCGTTTATATCCCTTGGGCGGGCATTGCCTTGACCACGAGTGGAAACGAAGACGCGGGAGATCTGCCGACCTTGTGTGGTGAAATGTGGACTATTGCCATCACACCGAGCTAGCGGACGCACCCGCAGCTCGTCAAGTCAAAATCAGGCTGGTTCGCGTGCGTGTTTGTGGAAACCGGGGACACAGGCGAAGAATGTTGTCTCGCTTGGGCTTGGCCTAAGTCCTCTTGTGGAAAGGATGGCCGATTGCGATGCTGTCTCGGAAAAACGAAGTGATGCCCCCCCCCGGGAAAATTAGCAATTACCGCACGTGCCACCTAAATTTTAGTGCAAACTAAGGGAACTTACAATTCTCGCTAGAACAACTATATTAACATTATCAACATCGCTAATATACTAACTACTTAAATAGAATATTGTAATACTATACTATATAGTTAATTTAAGCCTATCCTATAAAGGAGTATATAACTTACTTACCCTAGTATAAGGTAATATTAGCCTAGCTAAAGTTATAGATAATATATTTTAACTAACCTATTAAGCCTAAACTATATAATACTTACTATATAAGACTTACTCTAGAAGCTAAATTATATAGTTTATTAATAAAAATAGTATACTATCTAAATAGTTATATACTTAAAAGCTAATAGCTAAGGTAGCTAAGTTTTAATAAACTACTTAGAAGCGCTTATAGGTACTCTTAAAGACTACCTAGGATAAAGCTGCTATAGTAGAATGTATAGCTTAGCAGGTATAAGAAAATACTGCTAAAGTTAATAATAAGGATAATCTATTTAATGTGGAAGAAGAGGAGGAAATATACTAACTAGAAGCTAAGGAACTTACTGCTAATATATTATCCCTAGTAAATAACACTAGTAATAATATTAAGCTGTTTAAAAGCTACCTATAGTAGGCGCCCCCTAGTAAAGTATATTTAACTTTAACTATTAATATCCTTAATAAAAAGCTTATAAAACCCCTAAATCCTATACACTACTCTATACTATTTAATAATAATTATCTAGAGTTAGAGATTATAAGTATTATAAAGGACTTTAAGAAGTTAAATATAGGCTAAGTTAAAAGTATATTTAAGGATAAATAAGGTACTAAGATTAACTTAAAAAGTATATTTATTAAAGCTAGTTAGGTTATTAGTTAAAGGTCTATTTTATATTAGTTAGAAATATATAGGAAAAGTTAAAATAGGGTATATAAAGAACTTAACTATAAGAATCTCTTAGATATACTCTTTAAGTTTAAAGGACTATTTTTTTTTAAGTTTATATATACCTTTAAGGTTACTCTACTACTATTAATATAGTAAATATCTAAACTATAAGGAATTTACCTAGTAGAGTACTTAATAGTTAAAGTATTTAAGTAGTCTTTTATTAATTAGCTAGTAGCTACCTTAAAGGATAGTTTACTAATAACTAAATAAGTAATAAATATTAAAATACCTAGTAAAAACCTAGCCCCTAGAACTTCTTAAAATAACTCTATTATTAGTTACTAGTATACTAAGATAAACTATAAAGTATCTCTTTTATAAATATAGTATTAGTAGCTAATAAAGATATAATACTATATATAAAACTTTTATTATAAAGCTAATTATTATTATAAGGATAAAGGGGACTTATTATAGTAGTAGTATTAAGTTAAAAATAATAGTATATATATTAGTTTATCTAATAATAATATAAAGGTTTAGTTTAATATAATTACTATAGATAAAGCTATACTTAAGGGCCTACTAGAAGTCCTATTTAACTATTAGAAAGTTTAGAAAAAAGCTAATAAGAAAGAGGAGCTTAGTAATAATAGGGTTAGCCTTATTCTTTTTAGAAAGAAGTAGTAAAAGCAGTAAAAGTAGAAGAAAAGCAGTATTAGTATAGTTATTAACCTATTATTTAATATTAACTTACCTAGGACTAGGTATAGCTAAATAACCTTTATAGGACTACTACTATTACTACTAGTACTTACTTTTTTTTATAATTTTAGTAAGCTTCTAGCTTTACTAGTACTAGTATTAGTAATAATAAGGGTATTAGAGAGCCTACTATAAAGATAGAAGCTTTTAATAATACTATTATTATTACTACTATAAGTAGATAAAGATAGAAAAGCTTTATATTAAGAGTTTATTATAGAAGTACTTTAGAAGTACTTTTAGGGCTTACTAGAAAGGGAGTAGTTTAAATAACTTTTAAATATAATAAAGTAGAAAGGAGTTAACTTTTATAGTCTTTATAGAAAGGAGGATATATAGTTTACTAAATAAGATCTAGAGGAAATAATATTAGTTAAAAAGCTTATTAAGTAGTATTTAAAGGGGAAGAAAGATTTTACTATATTTTTTAATAGTAATAAGAAAGAAGAAGATTTTCTACTACTATAGAGATTATTAGATAGTTAACTTACTAATTATTAGGTAGATATTAAAAATATATATCCCTTAGAGCTTATAAGGGTTACCTAACTAACTAATTAGCTTCTTTTAATATTAGACTATATAATTAAACTAAATACTTAACTAGAGGGTTAAAAGCCTACTATTATACTATTTATAGTCTATAAGGATAAAGGATTTATTTAAAGAATATTTAAAGGATATTCTAAGTAAGGAAAGTAGTAATTAGATATATAGGAAGATATAGTTAATATAAAAAAAAGTCTAAGAAAGGAAAAGTCTATTTATTTAAAGAAATATAGTATATTTAAATATATTTTAATACCTTAAATAAGGTACTAAATTAATTAGATATATTTATCTATAGTAGGGTACTAATTTATCTATATTAACCCCTAGTTACTAGCCTAACTTATAATAAATATTATTCTATATACTTATAAATATTTAATAAAAACTCTCCTAATTTTTATCCTTATAACTTCTAACTAATACTATTATATCTACCTTATTTTACTCTTTCTTATAGTACTTATATATAGTAAAAATATCCCTAAATAGTCTTAAATCTTAACCTAATCTTCTAAATATAAAAAAATAAAAACTAAGTAAACTTATTATTTAAACTATAGTCTAACTATTTATACTAATATTAATAATATAAATAGTACTTTAAATTACTAAAATATATCTTAATTAGGTTAAAATTAGGTAAATATAGTAGTAGATACTTAACCTTTATACTTACTTTACTAATTACCTTATAAATCTTATTAAAATAGTATTAAAAAGTATTATCTATTATAAGAATTAGCTTTAAACCTAAATATAGGTTTATTTTTAGTAAAATACTCTCCTATAGCTATTATAGAAAAAACTCTTTTATTATATAGCTCTTATATACTATAATAGTAAGTAAATTATTAACTATAATTATTAAAAGAATATAATAGTAAGCCTTTTACTTTAAAAAGCTTTTAACCTATAAAGTATACTTAATAGATACCTAGTGTAATAATTAAGGCTTCCTAGGTCTTATAAACTAAGAGATTAAAGGGTTTATATTTAAGATATATAATAAGGTAGTAGTTAAGTAATATTCTAAATAGTATAATAATTACTAGCTAGTGAGAGCTATTTAAGAAGAATACTTAGATTAACTACTAAAGAGCTATCCTATTCTAATACTATCTATTAGTAATAAGTATATTTATATAGTCTAGTTTTTTAGCCTAGCTTACTAAAAGCGCTAGTTACTCTTAGTAATCTTAGGTATAAGAGTATTAGGAGTGCTTATTACTCCTATTACTCTATAATAATAGATTGCTAAGATTAATTATTACTTTAATTAATCCTTCTTTACCTAAGTAATAATTATATAACTAAAGCTTAGTTCCCTTATATTATTTAGCTAGCTAGTATACTAGCCTCTAATAGGGTTCTATTTTAGATAGAACTAACTATTATTCCTATTTCTATTAAAGTTATAATATTATCTCTCTTTTTATCTATTTCTTTATCTTTAAAGATTTTTATTATAAGTTCCTTCTTTTCCTTATATTCTCTTTTATCTTTATATTTATTACCCTATTTATTATATTATTCTAAGTATTAGATAGTTATATCTTTAAGATATCTAAGAAGAGTAATAAATATTTAGCTTTTACTAATCTAATTAACTAGAGTAATATATTAGTTAAAACTATACCTTATTTTTATTGTTTTAAAGGAAATTATATATATTACTTTACTCTAGAATCTTCCTACTATTCTAAGTATGTGTGTAGTAGAAAGTCTTATAATAGTAACTCTATTACTTTATTATATAAGGGTTTATCTTCCTTATTACTCTATTTTTCTTCCTAACTATCTCTAATAAAATATTTATTAAGTAAGTAATAATATTTTAAGAAGGAGGAGATTGATACTAAGGAGGAGTTATTTATATTATAGACTAAGCTATAAGCTACTATAGGTTAGTTAGCTAGGCTATGGAGGTAGAAGTACTAAGCTAAGGAGTGTTCTTCTAAGTTATTCTATTATAGTATTTAGTTATTAGATAAGGAGGATATTAAGTATTCTTATTAGGAGAAAGAGGAGTAGGTTACTACTAATATATAGTCTTTGGGTACTATAGGGATCTTTAATTAGTATTCCCTAGGCTTAGATCTAGAGAGTTTAGGTATTTTTTTAGACTTTCTAGCTAGGCTTAGTAGTTCTATAGAGCCTACTAGTAGTTTATTAGGTTCTTAAGGGGTTCTTATATATTATCTTTATTATTATAGCCTTTCTATTTAACTAGGTATTTAGTATTAATATTATATATTTTAGAATCTAAAATTCTTTTAACTTCCTATTCTTTTTTATTATTATTAAGTTTAATCTATATTTTAAGTTATATATTAGCTAGTACTAGTTTTAAAAGTAATATATAAAAGACTAAGTAGATTTATATTTTTATTAGTAGTAAGAGTTTAAAGTTAGTATTTAAGAGTTTTTCTAAAATTTAAAATAGTTTAATCTTTTTATAGTTTAGTTTATTACTAGGTTATTTAGTTTTAATATTTTTATAGAGTAGATAGACTTTATCTCTCTCCTCTAAGGTTAGTCTCTTTAACCTTTTTCTATTAATATAGGTTATTATCTATTCTTATATAAAGAGTAGTTTTTACTAAAGCTCTTTTTATAGGTTCTAAATTTTAGTTACTTATTCTATTATTAATTATACTTCTTAACTAGGGATTAGTTCTCTATAGGTTTCTAGTTTATAGCTATAGTTAGTATAGAAGGGTAATATCTTTATTATTCTTATATCTATACTATTATAAGTAAATTATACTATAGGTAGTAATTATATTTAATTATTCTATTTATAGTTAATATAACTATAAAGATATTATTTTAGAATCTAGTTTAGTCTTTTAGTTTATCTATCTATTTATAGGTAAAAGGCTATTAAGAGCTTTAATTTTAAACTAAGTTATCTTATAAGTAATTACTAGAAGTTTAAGGTAAATACTATCCCTTTATCTAAAATAATTTCTTATAGTATTCTATAGTTACTAATAATTATCTATAAGAAGGTATATATAAGTTTATTTATATTACTTACTTCCTTATAAGGAATAAAGTATATATACTTTATAAATCTATCTATAATAACTAGGATACTATTATATTTTACTCTTATTATAGGTTCTTTTAAGTTTAGTAGTTTAATAATAAAGTTAAGGCTGATTAATTATTATAGTCTATTAGGTATTAATAGAGGCTATAGTAGGCTATAGGGCTTATACCTAGTAGTCTTACTTTTATAGTATATATTATAATTCTAGATAACTATTTAGACTTCTTCTTTAATCTTAGGAAAGTAGTAGTATTACTTAATTTATTTTATAATTACTATAATTTCTTAGTATCTATAGGCTAGTATTTTATAGATCCTTTATATAAGTTTTTCTTATAGTTCTTTAAGTATAAAAAGCTATTTCCCTTAGTAGTATATACCCTTATCTTCTATTAGTTATTCTTTAAGCTTATTAGAGAGCTTCTAATAGGCTATCCTAAGTTTAGTTTCCTATTTTAGGTTAACTTTAGTATAGAATACTACTGCTAGTTATTAGTACTCTTAGAGTAGTAGGTCTTTTTTAAAGGTAGTCTAAAAGATATTTTATATCTCTAAAGGTATATCCTATAAGTAGTCTAACTACCTACTAAAAGTATCTACTCTACTATTTTCTAATCCTTATCTATAGATAATTTAAATATTAAATTATAATAGAAACTCTACCTATTTAATCTAGTATTTATTAAATTCCTTAATAATAGTAAAGCTAGCTAAGTTCTTATAGTTAGTAAATACTTATACTTAGTATTTTATATTAATAAGGTAGTATTACTACTCTTTAAATACTTTAATAATTACTATTAGTTCTTTATTAAGTATAGTATAGTTAATTTCTAGTCTATTAAATTTTTTTAAAAAAAAGGTAATAGGGTATAGTTTTCCTTAAATATTATATTATCCTAATTATCCTCTTATTATATAGTTAGAGGTATCTATTTTAACTTTATATTCCTTATCTAGGTCTACTTTAACTAGGATTAGTTTTAAAATAACTCTTTACCTAAATTCTTTAAAAGCTTCTTATACTTTATTATTCTATTAGAAGTAAGTAGTATTCTTAATAAGGTTAGTTAAGGGAATTACAATTTTTAAATAGTCCTTAATAAACTATTAGTAGAAATTAATAAATCTAAGGAATCCTCTAACTTCCTTAATATTAGTTAGTACTAGCTATTCCTTAATAGTAGTGATTTTAGATTACTATATCCTAATTTCTTTAGGTTAGATTATATATCTAAGGTAGTTAACTTCCTTAGTATAAAATATACTTTTCTTTAGTTTAACTAGGAGTTTTATATTCTAGAGCTTTTATAGGATTTTATATATATATTCTTTATAATTATTAAGTGTCTTTAAGTAGATAAGGATATTATTTAGGTATATAATAATAAAGATATCTAAATATTCTCTAAAGATATAATTAATTATAGTTTAGAATGTTACTAGTATATTAGTTAGCCTAAATAGTATAACTATATATTTAAAATATCTATAGTGTATTTAAAATACTATTTTCTATTCTTTACCCTTCTTTATTCTAATTAAGTTATAGGCTCCTTTAAGGTCTAGGGCTATAAACTACTAGGCTCCTTATAGTTAGTCCCTAAGTTCTTATATTAAGGGTAGTAGGTAGTAGTTTTTAATAGTAATATTATTTAGTTATTAATAATCTATATAAAGTTATAGTTTTTTATTTTTCTTAAGTATAAAGAGGATAGGGTATCTAGCTAGTAATATTAATAGTTAAATATAACCTTTTACTAGGTTCTTATTAAGGTACTCCTTAAGTACCTTTAGTTAAATTTCATTAAGTCTATAAATCTTTATAAATTTTAGTACTATTCCTTCTTTAAAGGGTATCCTATAATCTTAATTACTATATTTAGGTAGTCTAGTATTAAGTATAGCTATAAATAGCTTAGTATACTTATAGTATTCCTAAGGTATAAACTCCTAAGGATCCTTCTCTACTACTTTAGCCTTTTATAGATAGGCTATAAATCTTTAGAGGATTAGCTTAACTTATTTAGTAAGGCTAATTCTATAAGCCTTTATTACTTATTATAAGGTTCTTGCTAGTAAGGTAACCTAAACTGTGGGTATT
Source organism: Diaporthe longicolla (assembly GCA_000800745.1). Classification (NCBI taxonomy): domain Eukaryota; kingdom Fungi; phylum Ascomycota; class Sordariomycetes; order Diaporthales; family Diaporthaceae; genus Diaporthe; species Diaporthe longicolla. The sequence goes on along the minus strand of JUJX01000152.1, from coordinate 35,398 downwards.
ATCTTCTATATTTATTATACCTATCTAAGTCCTTCCTAGATCTCTTTAATTCATTCTTATACAGCTAGTATAAGTTATTATTTTCTTTTATTAGTCTATAGTAGGCTACTGTTATTTAAATAGGTTTTAGTGTGCAGAGGGTCTATAGTGTTAGTCTATTGTGGAGTGCCCTTCTGCTACCTTATTAACTTATATATAGGTCCTATTAGGACCTACTTAGAGGCTAAGTCCTTCTCTCTTTTATAAGAGGTAGTTACTAGGCTTGTTTAAGTGTATACTTTTTAAGTGCTATCTTTAGGGACTAAGCTCTGCTTATCCTTATAATGTGTGATTGTTCCTTCTACTAAGCTAACAAGGTTAGCCTAGTAGATCTAGCTAGTAGTCTAATCTATTTAAAGGTTATTCTTCCTTAACTAGGGGATTCCTAAGATTAACTAATATTCTACTATTTTAGTAATATTTAGGGTAAGTTATTTAATATAGTTAGATATCTATAGTTAAAGATAATTAGTCTTTATATTAATAATACCTTATCTATAAGTAACTTCTATTCTATTAACTATATTAAGTCTATAGGGTTCTACCTTCTTATACTAGGGGATTTAGTATCTATTAACTATTTATAGGGAAATAAAGTTTCCTTAAGCACTACTATTAATAAATACTTTATATTTATAGATTCTAACTTCTACCTTTACTTTTAGGTACTAGTAATCCTCCCTATTTATTATATATAAGTACCTTATATTAATAATTCCTACTACTTAAAGTTTTATAAATAGTATTACTTATTTTTTAAATATTTATTTAGAAGGTAGTGAATTTATCTAATGTTATCTTTAGTAATATCCTAGGATTACTATAGGCTCTTTATAAGCTTATTAATGCTTTCTTATTATATTATAGGTTATATTAGGCTAAGAATCTATCCTTACTATTATAGTTAGTACTATTCTTTAAGTTTATTATCTATATAAACTTAGTATAACTTATTAGTATAGATTCTTTATTCTTTAAGGTATTATAGGTATTCTAAGGGTATTTATAGATTAAGGTAGAACTTAGTATATCCTATAATCTTATACTACTATCCTAGAATCTAACCTTTAAGGTTATCCTTCTTATAAGTTATCTTAATATTCTATCCCTACTATTTTTAAAGGAACTAATTATAGAATACCTTCTCTTATATATAAATTTTATATCTATTATAAATATATAAGGCTTAGGAGATACCTATATATAATAAGTATAATAGGTAGGACCTTCCTATATCTCTTAATATCTTTATCTCTTTCTTTAGGTACTATGTGGTTAGTGTAAGGGTTCTTCCTACTATAGCTATTATAGTAATGTTAGTATATAGAGCTAATAAAGGGGTATAGCCTAGGTAAGCTTATAGTTCCTCTTACTAGGCTTAAGGTATAAGTATATCCTTTAGGTTATTTCCTATTAGCTTAGGTTTTAGTAGTAGGAGTACTTCTCACTCTCCTACTACTAGTGTGTATAACTTCTACAGCTTTTAGGGAAACTAATAGGCTCCCTCTTTATCTAATAGATATATAAAGTAATAGTTATTAAAGTAGTTTATCTAGCTAGTTTATATATATAGCTTTCTAATAATACTATAGGCTGTACTAGTTAGTATAGGCTACTAATCCTACTTATTACCTTTATATATTTTATAGCTCTCTTTCTTACACTAAGTAAAGTATAGTTTATTATAACTAAGTTCTCTTAAGGCCTTAGTATAGGCTTATACTATATAATCCTAATTTACTCTAAATAGGATTTATCTATCTATTAAGTATCTACCTAGATTTTATTTATAACCTATCTATTAATTATTAGAATCTTATTTTAGGTAGACCTAATACTAGTTATATATTACTATATTATAGATATAGTAAAGGGTTTTAATTTCTTATTATTTCTTAGATTAGATAGGACTATTCTTAAGGTATATAGCGATATTAGTTTACTTAGAGCTATTAGGTATAAGCTTCTAGTCCTTCTTCTTTTTACTTTAATATTTTTAAATATAGTATCTCTTCTTACTATAGTTAAAATATTTAATATTCTTTTTATCTTTCTTATCTTATTATTAAGTAGTATTAAGCTTTATAGGTTCTAACTATTATCCCTACTAGGTTAATTAGTTATAGTTATACTTTTAACTAGTATTAGGTTTATTCTACTAATTATTATACTAAAACTATCTAGGGGTATTTCTATATTTCTCCTAGTGTTTTTTAAAGAGCTTATTATTAAGTTTAATAGCTAGTTTAATATACTATAAGAAGTTATTAGGTTTATTATATCTAGCTAATTTATCCTTTACTTTTTCTTTTAGTCCTCTATAGAATATAAAGATCTTAGTATTATTTATAGAGTTAATATATATATAGATTCTTTAGAACTCTACTATATAGGCTAAAGCTAGGCCTTTTTATTTTAGGTATAAAAGTTCTTTTTTAGTTTATTATTCCTTATCTAGATCTTAAAATAAGGTTTTTAGAGCTTCTTTATAGTTTTTATACTTACTAAAGATTTTCTAAGTTTTATCCTTATATTTCTTAAATACTTCTAAGGTAATAAAATCTATAAGGTAAGGTTTAAACTATATTAAAGCTCTTCCTTTAAGGAATAAAGCTATATATATAATTTATTTTCTATCTAACTAGGTATCTATATAGTTAAACTATTAGTAAGCCCATACCTATATTAGGTGTACTTAGAGCTAACCTAGGGTCCTATTATATAAGGTTAGGTTGTTTAGCTTAACGTTTTCCTTAGTTATAATAAGGGTATTAATAATAGCTATAGTAGCTCTAAAAGTAGTAACTTTCTACTTAAGTTATTCTATTTCCTTATTCTATTATATCTATCTATTAACTATAATATAAAATTATTAGACTTTAGTAACTAGCTCCTAAAGCTATTTAGGGGTTAATCCTTAAATATTATTATTTTAACTACTACTTAAAGTATTTCTTCCATTATTATTACTTATAGCAGTATCTATTTCCTATATAAGGTTATATTAAAAAGAGCTATTATTAAATCTAGATATTATATAAGTTATAAAGGGATCTATATATAATATTACTTAAAGTCTATATAGTAATATATAAATAAGAGTAGTTAAAATATAATAATTAAGGCTTCCTAGGTTCTATAAACTAAAAGATTAAAGGGTTTATATCTAAGATATATAATAAAGTAGTAGTTAAGTAATATTCTAAATAGTATAATAATTACTAGCTAATAAGAGCTATTTAAGAAGAATACTTAGATTAACTATTAAAGAGCTATCCTATTCTAATACTATCTACTAGTAATAAGTATATCTATATAGTCTAGTTCTTTAGCCTAGCTTACTAGGAGTACTAGTTACTCCTAGTAATCCTAGGTATAAGAGTGTTAGGAGCACTTATTACTCCTATTACTCTATAGTAATAGATTACTAGGATTAATTATTACTCTAATCAATCCTTCTTTACCTAAGCAATAATTATATAACTAAGGTTTAGTTCCTTTATACTATTTAGCTAGCTAGTATACTAGCCTCTAGTAGGGTTCTATCCTAGATAGAACTAACTATTATTCCTATTTCTATTAGGGTTATAATACCTAGCTAGTTCTTCTTATATTATCCTACTTATTAAAATCTAATTTATTATAAAAGATAAATATATTAATAGTATAGCTTAGTTAGTTAATCTACTAGAGGTACTACTTATAAAAGCTCTTATTTTACTAGTATACTAATATATATATCTATTTATTACTCTACTTATAAGCTTATAGAGTATTATCTATTATTTTTATAGTAATATTAATTTAGAACTACTTAGTAAGGAAATACTATATTTTATTTAAATATAAGTCTAGCTTAATAAGTAAAAGATTAGTAAGCTTTTATTCTATATAATCTATATATTAGTTAAGCTATATAGCTTTATTCTAGGTAAATAGGCTAATAAACCTCTATAGCCTACTACTTTAGCTTAATTATATTTAATAGTAATAGTAATAGTATACTTAGAGTAACTATTTAGGTAGTAGTAACTCTCTTCTAGTACTACTAGATAGTAGCTCTACTATACTAGAACTTAGTCTATAGCTACTTATTTAGTAGTAATAGGTTAGAGTGTAAATAGAACTCTAAACACTGTAATTCTAAGGGCGATAGGTAGTAACCAGCCATTGTAACAACCTTAATTAGGTATATTAGCGATATTAATGATGTTAATGTAGTTGTTCTGGTGAGAATTGTTGGTTTCCTGACTGCCCAGCTAAATTTGGGTGGCACGTGTGGCAATTGCTAATTTTCCCAGGGGGGGGTATTACTTCGTTTTTCCGAGACAGTGGGGTCGCGGCTGTAAGGGCCCGTTGAGGGAGGGAGGGTCCTCTTGAACGATGGCCCGTTGGTTAAAATTTGAGGGAATGTGACCAGTGAGAGCCCTACGGGCCCCCAACCTCGTCCATGATGGCTATGAATATTCCGTCAGCAAAAGCCGTTTTGGACCCCCTGTCACGCATGCTTTCAATTTGCTTCATTTGCTGGACCCCCTTGTTCGGGACTGTCTCGTCGTCTGCAGTGTCGATCCTCCCGGACTGGCAGGGTGGGCCAGCACAAACCCCGGATTGGGCACCCCCAGAGCGTTGCGGCGTGCAGACAAAACAAGTAAAACTGGCCCGCTCTCCGCGTGGCATTCCGGCATTTTGTTCCTCTCTCCTGTCCTTTCCCTCTCCGGCGTTTTGACTTCTCTGTTGCTTGTTTCCCCCCGTCCATGAGAACCCGGGCTCGCTGACACGCCCGAATTACCGGGTCAGCATGACACAATTGCCTTCCGGGGCCGAGGGGGCCATTTCTGGCGTCCTCGTGTGGGCTTTCATCTGTCTACTTGCGAATTTGTTGATATTATGGCTGCTTGTGCAGAGCAAGGAGAAGGGCAGCTGTAAGCACTCGCCCTCTTTTGCTCGAGAGCCCCGGATAAGGCGGCGCTGACTCAGTCCTACTCAATAAACCTTTGCTGATAGCACTCCAGACCTCTTCTTCATCAGCTCCGCGGCACTCATTGCAAACAGCACAAGCATTGCTCAGCTATTCATGCTCATAAAGTCAGAACAGATCTTTTCTACAAGCCGTCATCTCGTCCCAGCCACCCATCCTGTCCGAACAAAGCTCACCCCACAATGGAGGAAAAGACCACATGACTGAGCAAGAGAGCTGACTCAGGCTTGTGCATCGCAGTAATTACGAGGACATAATGTGGGACAGGCTTCGATACTTGAAGTACTTGGCAAAGGCGGGCATTCCTGCGATTGTTGCGTTGAATTCATACGACACAGGCGCGGATAAGATCTTGTCGTCCATGAGTGCGTGCCTCCGGTCTTTATCCTCACAGCTCTAGATGCTAAATAACTTTTTAGGATGGGCTTGCTTCAATATCGAGGCCGGCCTCGCCTTTTGCTGGAGCTTTCAATTGATGCAATCCGTCTATGGCTTGGCGGAATCTCCCTCCATGAGACGTCCGCTTGGCTTGATCAACCGCACTGGCAAACCCCTAGCCGTTGTCCTTCCTGTCGTCCAAGCTGGTCTTCTTCAATTGAAATCTTTAAAGAAGTCTGCTTTTTGGTATTTCTTCACTGCAGACGTTCTTTGTAGGTTCTCAAGCCTCATGCCACCCATGACGTCGTTACTGACTGGGATCTGAAAGACGTGCTTTCATGTCTCGGAGGTCTTTTCATGCTCGGGCTTATTTTCCTGGAGTACATCCAGACACGATTGCTCCTCCGAAAGATTGAAACCTCAGGGGCAAAGTTTGGTAGTCTTCAGCAGAGGCCAAGCTCAATACACGACAGATGGTTGGTGGCGAGGGTGACTGTTCCAATGGTCTTCCTCAGTGCCTTTGAAGGTTATAATATTGTTGTCCAGGTGACATATAACCATATGGATATTTCTGACTCTCTCACCGCGGAGCCGGATCTCTCGGCCAGCAAGGCGCAATCTATTATAGCCTCATTTATTCCAGGGTGTGTGGCAGGTTTGTTCCTCCTCATTTGTTTTGGCACAACACGCCAGTTCCGGAGGAAGCTGTACAAGACTTTCGTACCGTTAAGGTTCCAGCGAGCCAGGTCAGATCAGTCAATGACCTCCTCGAGGGCGTCCTACGCAGCAATGGACGACGATCCAGGTATGTTGTCTCGCCAGAGGAGATTGTCGATGGAGAGGAAGATGGAAATTCAGGTGACTACCGAGGTGGAGATTAAGATGGAGGTACTTGACAAGCCTGCGCCAATGGAATATAGTGCGGAACAACATCACTGGGATGATGTTTCACCGATACTACCCGGGCGAACTCGGGGTCATGGAGGTAGCGCACTTCATTTATGAGTATGGCAACAATAATTGCAAAACGATCAATGAATATCGGTGTGAGCCTGGTCTGTGCCCGAAGTTGTGATATGATCATTCGTGTGAGCTTGCGCACCGACTCAGTCTGCAAAGAACGGTTTCCTACCCGAAGTCATCGAACTCAAGTATGCCTTCACATACTTCACAACAATGACTTAACCGCATGGTCAAAAGACCTCCGGTCACCCGTTTCAGAGCCATGCTAGTGAATCTTCTTCTCTCAACTTATGAGGTCATCTCAGGGGAGCTAACCCATTGTTGCGGAGGATTATCCATGTTATTCATGAAAGGTTATCCCGTTTGATATTATACCAAAGGATAATATGAGATTATTCTGTAGCGGTCTATCTCATAGGAGGGCACTCCACGGAGGCCTTTCACTGTATGATATTATGCTATGGTTAAGCAATTGGTCCATGGCGAAGGGAATCTCCCCACGCATTAACTGAGAATAAACAACTGTCTAGGGCTTGCCCTAAGAAAACAACTTGGGAAATTCAGGCGTAATCGATGACTATAAATTGTAATGAAATTTTGGTCCATGAATATGCTATAACGTGGTGTACCACCCAGCGGGACAGATCACCCAGCAGGATACTTTTTACTAGTTTACTAACTTCTATCAACCCCAGTACCTACCTAGTATAGTTAATTTAATAAAAGTTAGCACTAATTAGTACTAACTACTTTAAATTACTTATTTCTAATTAATTTAGTTAATTTAGAGTAGTTAGTATAGGTATAGTATAGATCTAAACTAGGTTACTTTTAGTAGAAAATATATACTTTATATTAAATAGTACTAACTATACTATTAAAAATATAGTCTACTATAAATTACTAAAATAAATATATTTATACTAATTAATACTAACTAAGCTAGATTTATTATAATATAGTTAGAATTTAATTTATTAAACCCTTCTTCCTCTTTCTTATATATTCTTATATTATACTTAGTCTTACTATAGTTCTTATAGTATTATTTACTTAATCTACTATAGACTACCTCCTTTATCCTACTACTTATTTTACTAGCTAGCTACTTCCCCTTTTATTTTTCCTTAATTATTACCTAGGAATCTTTAATAGTAAATACCTTTCTAAGCTATACTTAACTTTTCTTAGCCTTCCTATACTTAGTAAATACTATATTAGTATCTTTAAGTATATAAACCTAATTCTCTAAAATTATAATTTTATATACTATTACTTATAAACTCTTTAATAGCTAGTTAATAGTTAAAATAATTAGTATAGAGGAGCTTCTCTAATATATTAAGATTTTACCCTTAATAAAACTTAATTACTAAATAGTTTACTAGATATTAGATAGTATTTATAACTCTTATTTCTAGGGAGAGATAGAAAGAGATTAGTTTAGTATTTATAAATAAATATTAAACTTAGAAATAATAGAATCTAAGCTTTAAAAGGTAATTCTAGCTCCTCTAAATATAGCTTTAATATTCTTCTCTATAAAGATTTTATTATAAGCTACTTTAAATATAAAAAAGAACTTAGACTTAGTAATATAGTTAATTAAAGCTTAGATAAAAAGATTAATCTAGTTACTATATATATACTTTAAAGATAAATATAATATAATATCTAGTAGTTAAAGTATATAAAAAGAATATAATAGTATACTAATAGTAATAATATTATTTATCTTATAATAATTTTTAAAATCTATTAATATATAGCTTTTATATCTATTTAAAATAAGTATTTAATATCTACCTTTTATCTATTATCTTATATACTTTTTAAAATACTAAGCTTATTTTAAACTAATTTAATTATTTATTTATTTATTTAAAGTAAGCTTAATAACCTAATTTTTTAGGAAACTTAACTCTATAACCTAGCTTATAAAGTAATAGGCTCTTTAGATAATTATAAATAGTAGAATATACTAGCTCTTTATATTAATATATTTAATAGCTATTACTTATTCCTAGTTTTTAAACTATACTAATTTAGCCTTTCTATATCTATTAATATATATAATAATTATTAATATAGCTAATATACTTATTATAAAGCTAGTTTTATTAAAGTTATATAGATTATTATTTATAATCTTATATTTAGCTATTATATTATAAAGAAACCTAAACTAGTTCTTAATAATTTCTAAATTTTTATAGAGTACCCTTTAATAGTTATAGGGATAATTAAACTAAATCTTTAAGCTAAGTTATATATTTATAAAGTATTAAGTTTAATATTTATTAATAAACCTACTATTATATAATAATAGTATAAGGTTAGCTATATCTTTTATATTAAAGAGATATATTAGAAAACCCTATATATCTTAGTTAATAATATATTAAATAAATACTTATTCTTTAATTAACTTAAGTTTATAGTTATTAATATATATTTTCTTATAATAGGGTTAATTATTTATTTTAGTTAATAATATATTATAGGGGATAGAAAAGATTATTTTATATATACTTATAGATTTTTTATAGTTTATTTTAGATTTCTTAATTACTTAAAAAGCTAGAATAATTCTATCTTCTCTTAAATAAATTAGTATAATAGATATTAATTTCTAATATATTAAATAATTAAATAAGTAGAGTAATATAAGACTAATATAATAAATAGGGATATAATCTCTATTAAATATAAACCTACCTACTAAAACCTTAAGTTTTTAAACTTATACTATAACTTTACTACTACTCTAAATTAACTAAATTAATTAGAAATAAGTAATTTAAAGTAGTTAGTACTAATTAGTACTAACTTTTATTAAATTAACTGTACTAGGTGGGTGCTAGGGTTGATAGAAGTTAGTAAACTAGTAAAAAGTATCCTACTAGGTGATCTATCCTGCTAGGTGGTATACTACGTTAGTAATTGTTTCTATTAGTAGCAGGCTATAACAGTACGGGCTTATAGACTGCTGCGAATAACTAATGAGTCGAATTGGTTATTATAGTCTTTTAGCCGAGCGGTTTATTACGCTAGCAGTTAATGGATAAAACCGTCTCACAGGCTACACAGCAAGTGTTTTCTAAAGAGAACGGATATTCGCACCTAAAAAAACGGATAGTACACCTATAAATACTCTTTTTTTAATCTTTAAGCTATAAATTAATATATATATATATATTATTCTAATTTTACCTTAGTTTTATTTTTTAAGTATTTAAATATATAAAAAGTAGAGTTATTAAAAATATAATTATATTTTTATTTAAGTTTTTATTTATTAAATAATATTTATTTTATAAAGCTATAACTTAGATATTAATAATATTATAATTATAATAAAAATATAGTTAAATGCCTTTTATTTTATAATATATTATAGTATTAAATTTTATAGTTAGAAGAAAATCTAATTTAAAGTTAAAATTAAAAGTAGAATATAAAGCTTTTTTAAAAAATAATTAAAATATAATACTATTTATTAAATATTAGTTTTATAATAATTATTATAAGGTTAAGTTCTATATAAGAATAAGATAGAACTTTAGAGGATATTTAGTATATATAAATTAATATAATATATATAGGAATTAACTTAGTAATTTTATTATATACTTATTTTAATAACCGGTGTACTATCCGTTTTTTCGGGTGCGAATATCCGTTCTCTTTCTAAATATTCAACTAATTGCCACATCACATGAACTCGGGTTCCAAGCACGTCCATCTGAACACGTCTTGTTTCGCATCACACAAATGCCAACCTGTTTTCACGGTTTCTAGGACAATTCTGATGAAAACCTGTAGAAAAGCAGCACTTAATCTTAGCTGCAAGAAGTTTTTGTCGAATTCTCTCGAGCATATTATTAGACATCGAGTCTTCCTAGCGCTGGCAAAATCTTCAGATGCAAGTTCTTATGACGAGCTTATAAATTCTGGATTTCAAGTTGGCGGGACTTGAAGTTGTGGCCTTTTGGATGAGAGAGTTGTATTGCAATATTGCATAACTCGTCTCAGTTCTAGAACTTGTCCATCATGTCCCCCACCGGACAGAATTTGAGTTCAGAGGGGCTCTCAATCTCTTTCCTTCAACCTTTAACCATACATATTGCATGACGAGATCCAAAAACCAACCAAAACAGGGTACAAATAACCGCCAGAAAGCTTATACTGAGTAGCGCAATCACTTTACCAGGGGCAGACAATTAGTCTGAGGGAGTCAAAGACTAGGATACTTCAGCCTAAACAAACTACAAAGGTCATTCGATGGCTGTAAGGATTCGAATACCCCACCAGGACCTAGGACATGTCGCGATTGTAAACGTAACAAGCGTTTGGGCATGTTCAAAGGCCACGAAAAACAGGGTCAATCCCACAGCAACCAAAGGCTAACATACTACTAGAAAGAAATACTTCGGAACACAATGGCAAAACACTTCCATGCATACGCTACTTGAGAAAGGCAAGGGCATAGAGTAATGCATGGTCAAGACGTTCCATTTCGAGCAGATGCAAAAGGCAAGGCACATTTCTCAGATTGGGAACAACCATTTGGTTGATTTTTAAACAGCACTTGTTCAATTACCCCCCTGGATTCTGCGATGACACGCCTGAAAGGTCGCTTCAACTACAATGCTGCCATCAGGCGGTCGGAGGACAAATTGTCAGATGAACTCTGACGGAAACCTTGGAAGGCCCTCAATTTCGGGAAGGCTGGGGAACGGCCTAGCAGCTCGAATTTATTAGACGAGCTTTGAGATGGACTGACAGCGCAGAACGTGAGAAGTCATAGTGAGAACAGGCTTTTCACTCAGAGTACCTAGGGCTCGTAAAATGTTGCCACTCAAGATAACTTTTGGGGTGGGATTATAGCACAGTGGCACGGATTGATGAGTAACAAGCTCGGTCGCAGAGCAACTACGGAAGTTGGAGAGTAATTACATCCGAGGAGGCTCCAGACCTCGGCAACTCTTCCCCGCAGTCCAGCCTTGTACAAATTGGCCTTCGGCCACTCTCACCTGGTTCGGTTATATACTATCAGGGTGACTTAAGCAAGCGAATTTGTTCTTTGAAACTCTGCCACAAGTTTGCACAATAATCCATATTTGCAAAATCCATCTCTTGCTTCGAAGCCTTCAATTCAAACATGCCTATGCCAATCCCATTCTCTGAGCCCCCATGGCTCCTCGGTCTACCCTCCCCAATCTTCAAGGAGACCCACCGCAAGTGGCAAGCCAACGTTAGGGCTTTCGTAGAGAAGAACCTCCTCAAGAACGCTATGGAGTGGGAAAAAGCCGAGTCAGTCCCGCCCCACGTCTTCGAGACCTTCGCAAGGGCGAACATGCTCATCCCTTGCCTTCCGGCGCCGCTGCCCGTGGCGTGGCTCAAGAGGCTGGGCATCCACGAGTTGTTGGGCGGGCTCAAGGTCGAGGATTTTGACTATCTTCACGTGCTCATCTATGCCGATGAGATGGCAAGATCGGGAGTTACTGGCCCTGGCGCGAGCCTGACAACCGGCATGTCTTTTGGCGTGCCACCTATTGTCAAATTCGGCGACCAGCAGCTGCAGGAGCGGTTCCTTCCTCAGCTTCTCAGGGGCGAGAAGAGGAGTTGCATTGCTATCACGGAGCCTGATGCTGGAAGCGACGTCGCGGGCATCACGACGACGGCTGTGAAGAGCGCGGACGGGAAGCATTACATCATCAATGGCACGAAGAAGTGGATCACAAATGGGATTTTTACTGTTAGTTCGCTCTTATTTTTACCACATTCAATGTCCGAATTTATTAACTTACTGGTTCTAGGACTGGTCGAGCATGGCGGTCAGGACAGGTCCTGAAGGCTCAGGAGCCGCAGGTTTGTCCATGCTGGTAGTTCCACTCAAGGGCCAACCGGGTGTCACGATGCGTCACCTCAAGGTGGGCGGTTCAGCATCTGCAGGGACTACATACATTGAGCTGGACGATGTCAAAGTGCCGGTAGAGAACCTGATAGGAAAGGAGGGAATGGTCAGTTGCTCACAGACTCCTCCATTGTTGTTTGACACATCGCCCTTGGCCGAGGAGAACGGCAGCCCAGAGACTGACAGTGCTCTTGCCTCCAGGGAATGAGATACGTCATGACCAACTTCAACCACGAAAGACTCTCCATCGCCGTCGGCGTAACCCGGGCGGCCCGAGTGGCCCTGTCCGCGGCGTTCGAGTACGTCCTCAAGCGGGAGGCGTTCGGGCAGCCACTCATGAACCAGCCGGTAGTCCGGCACCGCCTCGCCAAAGCCGGCGCTCTTCTCGAGTCCCAATGGGCTTGGGTCGAGCAGTTTGCGTACCAGCTGACGCAGATGCCCAAGGAGGACGGCGACCGGGAGCTGGGCGGCCTCACGGGCCTGTTGAAAGCCCAGGCAGGGCTTGTGCTCAAGGAGTGTGCCGACACGGCCATGCTTCTCTTTGGAGGCAACGGGTATACGAGATCCGGACAGGGAGAACTGATTGAAAGTGAGTGCTGTCATTTCGGCTATGCAGGCTTCCAGAAGGCCATGTGCTAGACTTAGTATCTTGAATTGAAGGTTTCGGACTGACATGCAACCCCTACAGTGATCTGGAGAGACGTGCCTGGTGCGAGGATTCCAGGTGGCTCCGAGGATGTCTTGTTGGACCTCTCTATACGGCAGTTGGTAAAATTGTACAAGGCCAAGACGAAGGCTTTGGGGAGCAGCAAGATTTAAAAGCGTTGCATACCAACCAAATCAGGACACAGAGACTGTGAACTATGTTGTCTTCATCCTATTGCGTGGAGAGAAGAACCAGCTTGATGCTTGGCCCATCTTCTTTCGAGGGGATGGAGGTATTTTTTTAAGCTAGCCAGTAGCCGGTGTATGAAGGTGTATTAGTCTGTCGGGTATGAAGTCCCCCCAGCCGATCCCTCCCGGGCTGCGGTGGATCCCGCCTGCCCAAAATATCCTAAACGCCTGCTATGCCGGGACCTGTAAATACTGAGAAAACTCCAAGGAAAGGCTTATGGGACAAGGATGTCTTGGAGATAAATGTCAAAACAGCTCAGATCCAGACTTCATTGTCAGCCCGGTTCTCCTCCAAGTGTCTGTAGATGGAATCGTAGTCCTTGCATATGTGCTTGGCGTCCCAGCCGTCTGATCCAATGAAGCCCTCTGGAAAAGTCGTCTGCTGGCCCTCAAGGGCCGTATCGCCGCAGCAAAGTATGGTCTGGCGAAGGTAATCGAAGCAATGGGGCAGGTGTCCTTGCATTTGCTCGGGTATCAGACTCGGGTCTGAGATGAGCCCCGAGTAGACCTGGGCGATGTTGTAGAGGCAGTGGAGCTGGTGAGTAACGCTGGTGGTATAGACCGTACTGGCGATGCCCGGACCCTCGAGCGGACGCGGCGGCAGGTTGTCGTACCTGGAAGGGTCATGGACCTCGACATAGCCCAGGCCTTTCGGTACGATGCCGAGCCACTTCTGCCTCACCTCTTCGGTGAAGAACTCGGTTCCGTTCTCTGGAACGAATCCGAGGTCAGGCACGAAGGTTTTGATCTGCTGGGAGACTAAATACCACATCAGTAAGCGGAGTGGTGAAGGAGCCACGACCGTGACGAGCAAGCGGTGTCACTTACCCCGAGGCGCGAACCCAGAGATATCACCATTACCCTCGAAATGGCCGTACTTTTCCTTTTGGTGTCGACGATCAAGGAGCAGGAAAAGAATCACGACCAAGAGCAGGGTGTTCAGCACACCCTGGCATGAGAAGACAGCGGCGCGGCTTCGTTGCCACCTGCTCTGTCTCGGGCGGCCAGCTTCACGTAGCTCTTCCCAGCTCTTCTCCCCACGGCCCATCAACGACTCGCCCGCATCAGTGCTCGCGTCTTCTGTCGCATTATCGTGGTTGGAACCGCCAATATTGGAGTACTCTGGTTGCTTCGCAGCCATAATGGGCAGTGGCCGGCAGACTTTTTTTTTAGCCAAGTCCTGGAGGACTAAGAAACTAATTCGGGATATAAGAGCACTGGATAAAAGCAGAGCTCGCCGAAATCCAGAGCGACAAGGGCTTGGTATGGCATCGGTCGTCCAAAAGCCACCCCTAGGACCTTTTGTGGCGGCGGGCGGTTGCAAGTGGAAGCTGATGAACGTTTTCCGGCACACAGCAAAACAAATCACAATAAATAGGCAGGAGGTGAAGAAGAGCTCGCAGGTTCAGACCAAATCCCAAGAAGATTTGCGCCAAAGGTCAGGTCTGGGCCCTGGAGGAGCCATGGGGCTGAAACACAGAGCGTTTTGTTGGTCACTGGCCCGAGCCCGGGCCCGAAACAGACAAGTGACTCCCTACAAGATGACTGATGATTGCAGGTGCACAGCAGAGAGAGAGTCGTTATGCTTGTCAGAAGCTGTCCGACTGCGGCGGCGGCGGCGGCGGGCCCTGATTCGATCACGGAATCCAGGCAAGCAAGAGCGCCAAGAAGGGCAGCTGCGAAGCATGTCACAGCAAGGGGCGTTCTTGTGTCACCCACTGTCCACAAGCAACGCACAGAAGTAGCATGGCTGCATGGTTTGTAGAGCCATCTGCCCGGTGGACAGCTGACGGTGTGTTGACCCGAGGAGAGCCGGGCTGGGTGACCCAGAGAGACGGGATGGGAAGCGAGGCGGGGTGGACCAACAAGCTGACTGCTCAGGCATCCCTGAGCAGTCTGGTGTGCCTCGAGTGCGGGTGGGTTTCGATTGCCTCGAGCAGTCTCGATTCAGCCTCACCCGTAGTGGTCGAAGTGGTCGACGATGGGGACGAGCGTCAGATACTGTAGATGGCTGCTGCATGGAGGTACCTACCTACCTAAACCAGGTAGGGCTAGGTAGATAGTCCTACTGTGCCATTCTTGCCATTGTATAAACCGATCTTGTGTTGCTTCAGCCATCAGCAAACAAGATTTGGCTCAGTCAGCGAATTGCAGCGGGCGAGTGCGGTCCCAAGGTTGAGGGCCATGAACCATCAAGCCTGCAGACAACCTGCAACGTGCTTGGCCCTCGCTCTTCCCCCGCCAACAATCGACTCGGTCCCACTTAAAAGAGCCCCACCCCTTGGAGCGAGAGCCTGGCAGCCAACCAGAAGGGAGTTAGGAGTGCATCTCCAACTAAGGGTGCTGTCATCGCCTGTCCCGAGATTGGCCGACGGGCCCTGGCCAAGAAGCCCCAGAGGCCCACCCCCCGTGGTGCCCCAGACTACTGCTAAGACACCGACGGCGCCCCAGATAGCCGTTCAGTCACTACGTCAACATGCGCTCCTCGTTCTTCTCAGCGTCCCATCACTCGCCCTGCCGGTGTTGGTCTGTCTCTCTGTGAACCCGACCCGAGATCAAAGTTAACTCAGCCATACCCACCTCCTGGGCCAACGCTTTATGTTTCCCGCGGACGGCCAGGCTGCATGATATATCTACCTGTGCCCTGCCTGCCGATCATCGCTCTGTGTTCTGTCTCAGGGAAAAGCACCACCTGCATCGCAGTCACAAGCCAGACGACACACCCGTCATAGTCTGCCTCCCCACGAGGCCTCGACGACGCCCACGGACTGCCCACATCGGACGGACGACAACCGCTGCTCACCGCACAACCCCATCCTGCGGCTCTGCGGCCAAGTTCCCGCGCGTGGGGACACCTACAGCCGGGGCGAAACATCTCCCAAATCCCTCATCGCCAACCCACCATGTCTCCCCAGCGGCCCTTCCTCTCCAGCTTTTTCGCCGCCTTCCGCCAACAGCCTCCCTCCTCGATGCCACAGTCCTCCGCGCAGACCTCGTCAGCAAATAAGCAGCCAACATCATCTACGACGACAACATCCTACTCCCTGTCAACCACAGCCCCTTCTACATCACGCGGCATAGCAGCGCAGGCCGCCGCCGCCGCCCAGTCACAGTCCGCCGCCGCCCGGGCCGTCACATCACCGCGCGGCATCCCCATTCCCCAGCAACCACGACGGCGCGGCAGTGACAGTTCAACAGAGGGGTTCCGCGAGGTGCTCGGGGCCGACAGGATGTACATCGGCGGCAAAACGGCCGCTGGCGAGGAGAAGTACTTCAAGCTGGGCATGGTGAGGAGGGTCCGGAGCGGGGACAGGCTCAGCATTGATCGGCTGAGTTTATGAATGATGGCCGAGAAACGACGACATACAGAAAAGCGCAGGCCCAAATCCAGGATCCAAGGACACAACTCGCTCGACAGACGATGCCATGCAAGGGGGGGGGGAGGCACAAAAAAAAAGATATGGTCCATAGCGAGGTGATTGATCGCTGTTGAGAGTTAAGGGGAAAACGTTGCATAACAACGCCGCATTCTGGGTTTCTGAGTACCGGCGTTACGGAACTGGAAGGGAAGGGTTTGAAAGGAAATCGGCCTGGGTTGGGGCATAACTCATTGCGAAGGACCAACAAGTGAACTGCTGTTGCGGTTGCCAGGACGGAATCTACAGGACATCTCATGTCCCTCACAGACCACGCATTTGTCATGATAGGGTGATAGGCAGACGCTCATCGTCCATTCCACAAAAGCACACATGGATTTGATTTTTGATTACGTTCTTCCTTTCCTGGCTGACCTGAGTTCACCTTCTTGTCGGGATGTGACTACAAGTTTGGATTCTGGGACAAATGTGAGATACTACTGGCTTCCGTTGTCGAGACAAGCGCTTGAGCTTCTTCTCTCAGACCCTGGCTGCTCAATATCGCCGCAAGTGTCGGACGGCGTGAGCCAGGGGCAGACATGGGAGGCACGACTGGCACGTGAACTGATGGAGGGACTGCCAAAACTACATGACAGGGGCGAACTCGTCCGTCACATCCATCAGTTGTAATCACGAGGGGGCAACAGCCTCCTGCCAGGTCCATGGTCTTGCTGTGGATATTTAACACGCCCCTTAGAGTCCTGGGCCTTCCGAGAAGTTAACATTGGTACCATCCGAAAGCAAGGAAGCGTCCTAAATCTACCATCCAATACTGACTAGCTAACGCGTCACAAGCTCAACAACGCAATCTCGACATGAAGCTAACAAACACACTCCTCAACGTCCTAACTATCGTCCTGGGCACCCTGGCTCAGAACAAATCCGTTACGCTAAACCAAACCCGAGACACACTCAATCTCATAGAAGCTGAGGCACTCGCAAGGTCTCTGGCCTGGTATCATCTGGACGAAGACGACGAGCAAGAGCTGTGCGGCACCGCGAATGCCCACCCAGACAAGAAGGAAGACATCTTGAAAGCGGACTGACAAGAACTTGTTAATTTCATGAAGCCCGACCAGGCTACTGGAAGATCAAAGGCTACAACTCACGTGGCATTGGTTTCGCTGACCTGGTTACTCGGGGAACCTGCGAATTCACGATCACTCGTGAGGACGCACTGAGCACGTATTTTGAGTAAGGGGCCCATCCTCTAAATTCGGACCGTGCTTTTCCTTTCCTTTGTATGACCAGAAAAAGACTCAAGTTGACAACCACTGCCTTTAGGATCGGCAACCTCGACGTGGTAGATTTCGTCGAGGCGGCCATGCGGGTGAATAATGACCCTACGCGAATGACCCCAGTTCGTGGGTCTGTCAGTTGTCAGGGAGACTTTACCCCGCTGGTCTTGTGGAGCATCGATTTCTCACTGTCTGGTGCTTTGCCCTCCGTGCCCATGAGCACCACGGGATGGGCAATGGTTGGCGTGTCCATCGCAGCCTTCACGTTCTTGTAAGTCTTAGAGGAAGCGGGGAGAGGTCGGCGCGGACCAGAGATGATACTTCAAAAAGGACTTTGATACCATACGTAGAGTTGATGAGAATCGAAAATCGCAGACAAAAGGCGTCGAAGACTTTTGAGTTGGTTTCAGTCAAAACAAACACAACATTCTACCTATTGCGAAGTAGACTACGGCCAGTGAATCTATGCGTGCCCTTCCTAACCCAGGTTCACCCCCCGAGCAAATCTTGAGCAAGAATGTGGGGTGACAATAAATCAGAAAAGGTCCAAGAAAATATGCTCAGAGCCTGTTACCTGCCGAAGTAAAAAGCCGGCATTTACGAGATGAGACGGTAAATATCACTGCTATGCATTATATGTATATCTTCACGGTACTACTACAGGACGAAAAGCTTTGTATCTGCTCCCGAGCGGGCCAACTCACACCATGGCAGCCCACTACCACATGAACCTTTGAAGGCGGCCGCCATCGAGCAGCAAGCCATCGTCAGCTTTCCATTGGTACGGCCTGGCGATAAACATGTACGCCGTGGCCAAGTGCACCGCCAGGAACCATGCCGTCTCTACGAAAAGACGTAGGTCGAATCTCTGGCCGATGGACAGAATGGATTCCACTAGTTGGCCCAGGCCTCTGCCTTCACTTCTCTTTGATGAAGCCAAAGGTATGTAGGCTGGCCACGCGGGCGCAAGGAGCCGCCAGAATACCCACGGCATGATGAAATATCTCGGTTCCACGAGCGGTGCGGTTATGAGGGAAAGTGCTGTGGCGAGCAGCCAGAGGAGAGCGGTCGAGAGAGTTGGGACTTCGATATAGAGAGTGGCATCCGTGTACGTCTCCTCGACCTGGACATAGTTCGTATCCGCCTTTTTGCCCCTACTTCCCGGCGAGGGCTGATTCTCCCTGGTAGAATTTGCAATACTGTATGTGTTCTGAGATCCTCCAAGCGTTTTCCAACAGATGCTCCAACACAGGACGTAAGCCGGGACTAGGACATAGCGCACCCACCGCCTGCGGAGAATGGTATAGCGGAACACGTAAAACATGTAGTGTCTGTTGTCCGCAAGAGTGAAAGGATGGATGACAGTGTTGAAATGCACGATGGCCAACGCTCCTAAGGTTATAGAGCCGTAGCCTGCAATGTTCAAGAGTGTGGCATATCGATTACGCGGGTTCTGTGTCTCAGACCGCTTGTGATTACTTGCCGTTGGGCTGGGGCCAGGTTTGGGAGCGAATGGCCACGGCAAGAATGGAAGGAGAAGAGGCGCGGAGAAAAAAGCAAAGAGTGGCCAGATGTAGAGCATCTGAGGAACATGTACTGTAGCGACATGATTCGTCTTATCTCCTGCATATCTGTTAGATAGACTCGAGGGGTTGAATTGTCTCTGGCGACGTACCGAGCACAACACTACCATTCCAGAGCACAAATGCCGCGAAAAGGCCCATCACAGCAACGTGAGCCCATACCTGTCTGAAGACCCGTAGTGGGTTACAGACAACTGCGATGGCAACACTGACAACGCAACAGAGCGCATCTGCCGAGAATATATCGTCAGCCAATTTCTTTTTTAAAGAGGAAAACCCCAGAATCGTCACATCTAAGATGCTTGTGGCAGGCACTGACCATCCAGAGAGGCCTGGCTCAACGCAGGATCATGAATCTCTCCAAGTGAAGATCTCCACACGAAGTATTTGATGTTCGCCATCGAAACACCCTGTCTTGGTGGCTCGGTCCTGACTGTAGGCACAGCTTTCGCAGCCTCGACAGCTTCTAGACCACCCATGAATACGACGACCCAGAAGACATTGGTCTGCCTCATGAATAGAGAAGCAACGCCGAGGACGATGACGAAGATATCATCCCGCCAAGCCTTTCCTTTCGTGCTGACCCGCTCCAGGTGATTTTGAAAGGAAAAGAGGACCATTAACGTGGAGAAGACATCGGTATAGTATAATGCAGAGAAGAAGAACAGGAGCGGGAACAGGCCGATATTTATGCCTGTGTGGATGGCATGAAAACTGAGGGAGGAGGGCCTAGGGTGACCTTCCCGCCATCCAGCAAGCCTCGTCTCGATGAGCCGCCTGCAGTCGACCGCGGTGAAAGTAAGGACGATTATGGCGACCCAGTTCGTCATGCGCAGGCTGGTTTCAGAGCACATCCCATTCATGAACCACACGGCTCTGTGGATCAGCAAGCTAATGGCGTACCTAGAAAGGTGTCAACGAAGGAAATATCCCCGATGTTGAGGCAGGACTGAGGCAAGAGAGGTGGATGGTGTGTCACATACAGCCCAGGAGGCGTTGTAATCTTGTCGTCCCACTCGAGCCATTTTGATTCGCAGTACTTCTGCGCTTGAGGAATATGGAAGACCTCGTCCTGGTAGACGTCAGCGGTGAACTCGTAAAGAGCGTGAACTGGTGGGCGTGCTTACGAGATAGGGCTCCGGGACATTTATGGCGACGGTTGCTTGCCACGCAAGGCCAAGGAGAGCGGGTGCGACTAGCAATGGGACGGCCGGTCGATCGCAGCCGTACCTAGACAGGCGGCTGATGAGGAAGAGGTAGCAACATATAAGGCTGTAGACCGCCGGGCGGATTGCTTGAACCACAAATTTCCGGAGCGCGATCAGGGTGCCCATTTCGTAGGGAACCCGGTAAGGAGTGACGATAGTTGGGAGAACTTCAAAAATGATGTTGAGGGAGCATCGATGCGTGGCTTGCTTGAGAGTCAGCGTACTGTTTAAGGACAGCATCCAACCAAGGTGGGCCGTGCATTGACCCGAATTTTAGCCGCTACTGTACGATGTGCCCCTGAACCTAAATGGACAACGACGACCATGAACACAACATACTATCGATTTGAGCCACATCTCATGAGTGGGACGACTACATTGGGGCGCGTCTAAAGGGTCCAGTCCCAAGGTGGCCGGATGAGTCGCCACAAACTGTCTACACCTCTTGAAACTTCAGTGGCCGGTGCCATGGAAATATCATGAGTGCTCCGAAGTGTTTGTCGTCACCAGAACCGGGACGACAATAGACTGGAAGGCTGGGAGAGACGATTCAAAGGCCGTGTCTGTCTTGACTCTATTGCAAATGCTCTTTTTTACACCAGGCCTGCAAGGCCATTTTCTATGACTGCTCCTCCGACCTTCCCCACGACCTCTCTCGTTTCCGAATTAGAAGGGCTACATGCAGTCAGCAACCAATGCAGACACATTACGTGCTGGTTCTTTTTCAGGTCACTTACGTTGTCCTCCGGGGGGATCTCGTTGACGAAGTAGCCGCCAATGAAAGGCACCCTCTGTGAGCTTGTCAGAAGGACCACCTGAGGTGACGCTTGAAGTTCTTGCATACCTGGAGGATATCACGCTGTACCCTGGGAATGCCAGAAGCGTAGAAGATGACCGCGAACAGAGCAACACCGCCGAGTCCTGCAGCCTTGGTGCCACTACACGTGTCGTATTAGCTCCGACTGAATGCTACGGCGGATATATCCCAGCAAAGCCACAGTCCAATCCTATCATCGGCCAAAGACTCGAAAGTCGACATGTCCACATTCTTGAGCCCAGCCTTGCATTCGGCAGATCAGTGGCCCCGCGGGCCTTTCAGATCTGGGCATCCACAAGTAGGTCGGCTCGACTCTCTCTGGCTGTGGCTCTGGCTCAGACTGGGAAGACAAGGGCACCATCGGCTTACAGTGTAATGGCCTGCTTGCCGGTCACACCCGCAACATGAGGCTGGAATCCGTATCTGATCGCCACGTTCATCCATTAGCTGCCGATCGTCTTTCAGGTGCTGTGATGCGTTCTCGGTATTGGGGCCCATCTCGTGGCGAGGCAGAATGCGATATCATGCCGCGGACGCCTCGGTGGGTCGAACGAGGGCGTCTTACTTGGGGCCGTAGGGGCTCCTGTACTGAGGGTAGGGGTCTGCCCGGCGGATCTGAGTCTGCATCATCATGGGCCGTCAGTAAGAGCTGTGGGACACGAACAGCGGGCTTGGCTGTTCCAATGGATAGGCAGAGAATGAGGATAAAACTCATGGCGCGGGACCTACTGGGAACATCTTGTGTGTTGTGTCACGAGGTGTAGAGTGTGTCTGCTCTGCCTTGCGAAGTGTCGTCGACGAGGTTAGAAATGTCGCGACGGCTACTGGATGCCAGTGATGCGCGCGAGTCCTCCAGACCGGGTCAAGCCGGGAATTGGGTTTTTCATGCCTCAGGCGCCAATTCCGAGCCCCTCTAGCGTCATCCCGGTCTGGTCTCTGGGCGCTACACCTGCAGTAGCCCGTGCTTACAAGGGGGGTGGGGTCCGGAACGGCAGCTTGCTCGCGGGAACGCGATTCACATGAGAGCTAGCTCCAGCTCCGGCTCAGCTTCTTTCACTCCACGACAGGCTGCAACCTTACCCGACGAGCTGCCTCGAGGCAGAGCAGATGCATGAACACCGTGTGGGGTATCCAAGGCGCACTTAAAACAATGGACAAGATTGTCGACGTTCGCTTCGAGCGGGTCGAGAAGGCTCTTGCGACGCTGGTCGAGTCGATCACAAAATACAATCCCCAGGCTTCACAGGCTCTCGAGCTTGCAAATGCCGACAGTGAATTGGGCCACGGGCTTAAACAGTGTATGCCATCCATCCCACCTATCGTCCACGCTCTCAAGCTTCCTCATAATTGACTCATCGGCTGTCCTCGCAGTGGAAACCCACCAGAACAACTACCGCCGACTGGAGTCACTGAAGGCATCTTCCTCTGCTCTCGACGCTCAGATCCGCGACACCATACGCACCCTGTGGAACACGCGCAAGGACATCACAAGTACCAGCACGACGGCCGCGCCCGACGGGCCGCAGTATGATGTCAACTACGAGGAGCTGCTCAGCTATGCGCGTAGGATTAGCAAGATGACGCTGCCCCCGGCGAGCATACTGTCCCGCCTCGAAGCCGCCAACGCCGAGAGCGGGCCGTCGACCGGTGAAGCGGTCAACACCCCGAACACCACGGCAGCCCCAACGCCCGTCGCAGGCGGCTCGACGCCGAACCCACACGTCACGTCGAACGGCGCCCCGACGCCAGCGGCCCAGTCGCAGTCACAGGGCCAGCAGGGCACCCAGACGACAGCCAACTCGGGCGCGACGGCGCTGCCCGAGGAGTGGACGCAGTTTCTCGACCCGCTCACGGGCCATGTGTTCCTTCCCTGGGCGACGGAGGACAAGATACGCGTGGGCGCGCTCGCGTCGATCCAGAATCTCGTCGAGGAGGGCATCGACCCCCGCGGCTACGATCCGGCGGAGGAGGAGGCCCGGCGGCAGAGGGAAGAGCAGGAGCGTCGAGAGCAGGAGGAAAGAGAAGCCGTGGAGCGGGAGGAGAATCTGCGGAAGATGAGGGAGGAGCAGGCGCGCGTAGCAAGGGAGAGGCAGCGGGAGAGGGAGCGCCTGCAGGAAGAGGCGCTGCGGAGGGGAAGCACTGGTGCTGGTGGGCCGTCGCCCGGCGGCGCGGCTGCTTCGAACGAGCCGCAGAAGAAGCAGTTCCAGTTCATGGGCGGTGACCTCGATGACGATGATGACGACTGAGCATCCGGCCTTTGCAGGTAGCTGGGCCTCGCGGCTGACAACTTATTTCAAATCAATTTAATGGAAGCTCAAACTCAGCCCGGTGGTTCAAGTACATTACGAAAGCCAGTCGTCTAGTTACCGTTGTTCAGAAGCAATGTGTCATTTGCTGCTAGGGCCGGTGTCATATCTACTAAGCTTAAGGTGCTGTGAGGAAACATATCTGAGCGCCTGTGGCCCGGTGGACAGTCCACAGTTAGGGTAGTAGACAGGCGCCAAGCCCGCTAGGCCCAGGAGGGGAAGGGGCAGGGCAGGGGCCGCGTTAGGGTCGCCAGCTGTATCACATAAGCAGCCATAGTACCTCAGGCACCACACACACCCAGCAGGCAGACAGGCAGGCCATCAGGTAGGCCAGCCCTAGCCAGCCTAGGCAGGCCTATAAACACACTACCCCTTAGGTATATAAGATATACACACCCTCTAGCATATAGCTTATTTTTCTTCTTCCCTAGGATAACAATAACTACCACTATTACCACTACTACTCCTCTATTACTATATTAGCTAAGAAGAAAGCTATACTATAAGTATAGTAATACTATATAGGTAGCTTATAGGTAGTAGATTAAGTACTAGATATTACTATAGAAGATATTAAGAAAGTAGAGGTAATATATAAATATACCTTAGACCTTACTCTCTTAAATTATAAATAAAAATAGCTAGAGAATATATTATATATATATAAAAAACTTTAGTAGGAATAGAGAATAAGTAAAATATAATTTAATCTACCTCCTAATAAATATTATTCTTCCTTCCTTAATACTTACTCCTCTTTCCTCTTCTCCTTTAAATATAATATAAAAAAAAGTATTTCCTACCTATTCTATATAACTATAAGACCTCTACCTTCTATATAAAAGCTAATATATAACTAAAAGATCTTATTAACTAAGAAAAGCTTATAGCCTTTTTAGTAAAGATAGTTATCCCTTAAGTATTAAAGACTAATAAGTATACTAAAGTAGAACAGGAGTAGTAGGTAAAAGTAGAGTATAACCTCCTTATAAATAAGCTAATAAGCTTCTTCTAAAGTATAACTAAAGGTAATAATAGTTTAAAGTAAAAAGCTTAGACTAGCTAAAATCTACTATAATAAATATTTAAGTAGCTAAGATAAGAGATAAGTAATTATAATACTATTACTATAGAAGGTACTAAGAGAGAATAGGAGGAGAAGGATAAGGATAAAGAGAAGGAGGAGGGTAAGGGTAAGGAGAGTAATAGTAACTTAGTAGAGATATAGATATTAAGGTAGAAAGACCCTAATAGCCTTCTCCTTAATAAATTACTCCTACCTAAAAGAACCTTAGAGCTCTAGGCTAGAATAAATACTATCTAAAACTACTTCTCTATACTTATTATCCTCTATAATAAATAGCTTTTTATTAAAAAAAACTAAGTACTATACTCTTATAGGATAGCTTTAACTACTCTCTAAAATACTTTCTTAAAGAGATCTAATAAAAGAAACTAGACTACCTAGATAGACTACCTTACTAACTCTATAAAGGATATCTATATATAGGATTAAATATTAGCTTTTATATATAAGGTATAAGTAAAGAAAATACTAGTTAATATTACTATTAGCTTTTATACTAAGGTTAACTTCCTAATAATAGATATTATACTATTTTAGTAAAATAATTATACTTAGATTAAGCTTAGTAAGATCTTTTATTAATATATACTAGTTAAAAAGATATAGGTATTTATTATATAAACTACCTACTTTAAAGCTAATTAGTAGAGCTTTAAGAAGGTTAATAATACCTTTAGGAATAGGGACCTATTTACTTATATAATTAGCTAGCTAACTAACTCCCTCTTTTAGTATTAGTAGGCTAAAAAGGGGAAGGAGAAATTCCTTAACTTATAAGTACTAGAGTACTAGTATAATATTAAGCTATTCTTATAGTAATCTAATAATAAACTAAAAATAGCTATTTCCTATACTACCTACTTTAAGTATATTAAGAGGTTCTATTCTAACCTTAATATTATAACCTCTAAGCTTACCTACCTACTATAGGTAGCTAGTATATAGAAATAGAAGGTAAATAAGGTAGTATATAACTAGATTATCTATATTAAAAGCTAAAATAATAATAATATTAAAATAGTATATACTCTTTAACTATTATATTTCTTTATAAGGAGTATTATAGGGTATAACTTTAACTATAATAGATTATACTACCTCCTTTAGTAGTATATTAACCCCTTATAATACCTTTAAAACTAAGTCTAACCTAAACTTAATAATTAGATCTAAGCCTAGAAGGAGTATAACTACTACTACTATATTTTAGTCTAGAAAAATATAATAATAAAGTTATTTATTAAGCTAATATAGTAGCTCTATAATATCTTCCTCTAAGATATAATACTTATTTAAATTAAGTTTCTAAACTATCCTATCTTTAGGGACCCCCTATTCTAATCTATAAAGTAGGCTCTATTTATAGTATAAGTAAGCCTTTTAGTTATATCTACTTAAGACTCTACCTTAGTATACTTATATAAGACTCTTATATATTAATAGGTCTAAGAGAGGTATAGCTATTTTAAAATAGGTAATAGGTTTAATTATATAAAAGTAGCACTTTCTAAGGTTTATAAGTAGCTTAATAGTATATTAGTTAAAAGTAAAGCTACCTTTAGCTAGCTAAGCTTATAGATATTAATATTAATAAACCTTATAAAGTTATAAGTAAAGAAGATAGAGAGTATAGCTAGTATAAAGTATATATATAATACCTCTACTATTATCTCCCCTATTATAAATACTAGTAATATAAGCTATACTTATAACTATAAGTTTCCTATATAAGGTATACCCCTACTAAGGTAGCGCTAATACTAGCCTTAGGTATAACCCTACACCTTCCCTCTTATACTACTAAAAGAGGAGGTATAAGATAAGACCTAGTACTAGCTACCTCTTTCTAATCCTACTACTATTAAAAACCCTACTACTAGGGATCTAAAGCCTATATACTATACACTACTAATAAGCTCCCTACCTCTAATACTATTTACTATACTTAAGATAACCCTATTAGGTTAAGAGGTACCCTAGATCTTTAGCTAATCTATATATAGGATACTAGAGATAATTACCTCTATAAAGGCTTAGAATTATAGGTTTATACTACTATAGGCCTATATTAGAACTATTTAAGATATCCTCTCCCTTTAGTACTATAGTATAGGTGGTTTCCTATTAATTAACCTTCTTAAGGAGAAATATAATTTATAGAAGGACTAAGGGGAGAAAGAGTTCTTTTAAATCTAGAATAACATTTACTATAAGCTATTTTACTATAAGTAATAGTTTAACTAAAGTATAGAGAAGATTATAGAGAAAATAGATAAGAAGAGGACTATAATAAAGGGTTTTATATTAATAGATATATATAGTAAATATTATTAGAAGTTAATTAATAAAAGGATAAAGATATAAAAAGATAATACCTATTTAAGCTAATATATAAGGATATTAGTTTTTTCTTTATTTAATTTTACTTAATATTACTTAAGACTATAAAAGCCTAAGGCTTTAAAGTAAAAAGGTTATATTAGATAGTTTTATTTTAATTTACTTTTCTATAGATTTAATAGCTTAGTCCCTTAATTCTAGTCTCCTTAGCTCTTAAGCTACCCTACTAGTATAACCCTTAGCACTAACTATAATTAAAAGTATAAATTCTTCTTAAAGTAAAGTATATAAGTACTTTACCTTAACCTATACCCCTTTTAAGCCCTAGCTTTTTAAAAAGAGAGCTCTATCCCTAGCTAAAACTAGCTTACTTCAGTAGCCTACCTACTTACATAGAGCTAGTATAAACTACTAGACTCCTCCAAGGTTTATAAAGACCTATTAGAAGGGGAATTTTACAGCAGCTCCCCCCTCTTTAAGCTATAGCTCTCTAAAGAGAAAGCTCTATCCCTAGCTAAGACTAACTTACTTTAATAGCCTACCTACTTAAATAGAGCTAATATAAACTACTAGAATATTAATTTTATAAGAGATATATTAGTTACTTATATAATAGTTAAAGGAGAGTTTTATTAATTTATTTCTCTTAATTACTTTATTATTAATCTAAAGGTTAAAAGGGAAGTAATCTAGTTTTCCCTTTTACTTTATCTCTAAGTAATATATATTATATTCTTAGTAGCCTTTATTATAGTTATTATCTTCTCTTTAGTATTATTATTTTCTTTTTCTTAAAGTTATTATTATCTTCTTCTTAAAGTTATTATTTTCTTCTTTTTAAAGTTATTATTTTTTTTTCCTTAAAGTTATTATTTTCTTTTCCTTAGGGTTATTATTTTCTTTTCCTTAGAGTTATTATTATTTTCTTCTTAGAGTTATTATTTTCTTTTCCTTAAAGTTATTATTTTTTTTTCCTTAAAGTTATTATTTTCTTTTCTTTAAAGTTATTATTTTCTTTTCTTTAAAGTTATTATTATCTTCTTTTTAGAGTTATTATTATCTTCTCCTTAGAGTTATTATTATCTTCTCCTTAAAGTTATTATTTTCTTTTCCTTAAAGTTATTATAATAGCTCTAATCTTACTATATAATAGACCTATATTAGTATTAGGATTATAGCCTTCTCCTTAGTATAGGGCCTTATATTAAGGTAACTCTTATAGATAACCTCTCCTAGCCTAGCCCTTACAGCCTTAACAGCATTAACACCCTCTTAAAGTACTTTATATAAGGTATATAAAGTACCTATTAAGGCTTATTAAACTTATAGAATATACTATAAGTATAAAGTACTATTAATATTATAATAAACTAAAAAGGAACCTAAAGTAAATATACCTTTCTATATTCTTATAGAACACTTCTACCTTCCACCCCTAGGAATAAGGTACTTAGCTCTACTAAACAGCCCCCCTTAAGAAAAAAAAATAATACCCCTAAATAAAACTAAATAATACCCCTAGATAGAACAGCTTACATAAGCCTTATATTAACCCTAACCTTATATAAACCCTACCTAGCTTTTTAATAATAAGTCCTACTTATAAACCCTACCTAGCCTTTTATCTATAGAAGCCCTATAAGTAGAACTTACTACTAATAAAAAAAAAGAGTATATAGAAGCCTACACACCTAAAATAAAAGAAGAATTTAAAAAGGAAAACTTAGGTTAGTACTTTTAATACTATAAAAGGTTTTTAAAAACTAAACTATATATAGTAAACCTAGTAAAAACATAAGACTTACCTATAATAGGTAACCTAATCTATAATATAAAGAGTTTCCTTAATACACCTTATAGGTTATTTAGTTATAATAGTAGATAATATAATACTACTTATAGTATAGTCTAACATCCCCCCTAAAGTAAATATTACTATCTTTAAGTACTTCTCTTAATTTTATCTTAACTTTTTTTCTTCCTTCTTTCTTTCTTACTAGCTTCTCATCTACTTAAACCCTAAATAAAGTATCCTAAATAAAATAAAAAGCTAGTATCCCTAAATAATCCCTAGGGAAAGGCTATATAAGAATCTTAGATAGCTTTAATAATATAGGTTTAAATATAGCTATAGCTCTTTACTCTAAACTAAGCCCTTAATAATAGATACCTAATAATAGAAGTTAAAAGGTACCTATAGTATAAGTTTATAAGGGTTATTTAGCCTTATCTCCCCTAAGCTAAAGCTTAAGAGATTAGCTATATACTATTCTATATATAATAAGAATAATAGTTAGCCTAAATTCTAAAAGAAATATTAAAAAAAAAGGTTTACTTACTATAGCTAATATAATATTAT
This sequence comes from Diaporthe longicolla, assembly GCA_000800745.1. Lineage (NCBI taxonomy): Eukaryota > Fungi > Ascomycota > Sordariomycetes > Diaporthales > Diaporthaceae > Diaporthe > Diaporthe longicolla. The sequence continues at coordinate 5,869 of JUJX01000152.1, read as the reverse complement.
ATTCTTATAAATAACCTATACTAACTATACTTAGAAATATAGCTAAGAAAACTTAATTAGCTTTAAAGTAATAACCTATACTAACTATACCTATAAGTATAGCTAAGAAAACTTAACTAGCTTTAAAGTAATAAACTTAAATAACTTTAATAGTAAGGTTTATATATAGCTATAGCTCTTTACTTTAAACTAAGCTCTAAATATAAGGTACCTAATAGAGTACTAAAGAGGTATAAGTTTATAAGGTTAAATAGGAATACTAATATTTAAGATTAAAATACCCCTAGTATTTCCTATAATTTAATTAATAGGCTATTTAGTTCTACTTTAGTTAGGCTTCCTACTATAAATAAAACACTAGCTTATTATTTAGGTACTACTAACCCCCTAAAAACCCTTTATTAAAGAGTATACCTAATTAGTATTTACTCCACCTTATATTTAAAGAGGGTTAAGCCCACATCAACCGCTTTATACTCTAAAAGGGACCTAAGGGCCGTAGGATACGCTATATAAGGATAATCTTAAGTATATTTAATAGTAGGGATAAGAGAATAGAGTAGAGAAAAGGTTAATACCCTAAATTTATACTAAGTATTAAGGTAATATATTATTTCACCTACTAACCTAACTAGTATTATAAAAGATAAAAGCCTAATAGTACCCTTAAAAAACTATATAAGTTAAATAATAGGATAGTTATAGTAGGAATAGTAGTACCTAGGTTAAAACACCTCTAGCGTTCCTACTTAGTTATAACTATTTTAAGAAAATATAATTAGTAAGAGCTTTTATAGTAGGTTATATAAGTATAGTAAGGATTTTACTCTAAGTATAGGTATATATAAGCCCCCTTATATCCTAGTAAGTTAGTTAGTATAATTTAAAATAAAAACCCTTTATTACCTATAACTAAGATAACTTAATATATAGAAGCCTACTATATACTTATTTATATAGAGTTAAGCTAATAAGAAAGTATAGCTAACTATGCTTACCTTTCTAGAACCCTATTAAATTCTTTAGCCTAGAATATAACTAAGGTGTTTAGTTTTTAACTAAATACCTAATAATATAGTTTAAAAACTAACATCTCCTATATATACTTATATAACCTATTAAGCTCTTTCTTAAAGGTTAAGCCCTAACCTAATATTACCTATTATAACTATAGCTAGTAAATACCTAGCTATTATATTAATAGGGTAGAAACTTAAATAAACTATTACTAGTATAATACTATATAATTTAAATAAGTATTAAATATTACTAAAGTAATTTACCCTATTAGCACTTCTAAAGTAATAATAACTAATAATTAAAACACCTATAGTTTTACTTATAAGGTCTTATATATTAATACTACAATATATATTCCTAGGAACTATTAGTAAGTATAGGTACTAAACCTTTAGAGAGGTAGGTAGAGTACTACCTAGGTATCCTAAGCCCACTCCTACCCTATAGGCTATCTAAGGCTATACTATATTTAATAGTATTACCTTTTCTAACTAACCTTAAAGCTATAACTAGTAAGAGGCCTAACTAAGGTACTAATAGGATAAATCTACTAGTACCTTAGGTCTATATCTATAACTTAAAAGTAGTATATTAGGTGTAAGGACTAATAATAATTATAAGTACTAGGCCCCTAAAGGGGTAAGTAGAGTACTACTATATAATACTACCTAAGTATCCTAAACCTACTTCTATAAATTATTAGTAAGCATAGGTACTAGGCCTCTAAAGAGGTAGGTAGAGTACTACCTAGGTATTATATATTTATTCCTTAAAACACTATTAGTAAGTATAGGTACTAGGCCCTTAAAGGGGTAGGTAGAGTACTATATAGGTATCTTAAGAGGAGCTCACGCCCTAAGATTATAACTATTCAGTGTTTATTAAAGAGGTAAGGTCTCCTATTACTTACTATCTAGCCTTATAGTTAAGCTAAGCTATATAGGAGCCTATCTTTAGGTATTAAGTAGATAAATCTACTAGGCTATCTAGTATACTACTAATAAGAGCCGCCTAGGTAAACTTACTTATAGTGTATATCTTAGCTATAAATCCCCTGTGAGCGAGGACTAATTACTTTCTAGCCTATTTAAAGGACTATATAACTAAGATATTAAAAATATAAGATATAGCTTTTAGACTACTATAATCTAAAGGCTATATACTATAGGCGGTTTTAAAGGTTTTATTTAACTACTAAAAGCTCCCTAGACCTAACTTATTACCTAACTACTATTAGATTAATCCCCTAAAAACCTTTTAACCTTATATCTAAAGAGGGTTAAGCTTATATTAACTACTTTATACTCTAAAAGGGACCTATAAAGGCTAAAAGATATACTATATAAAGATAAACTAGGCTATTAGACCTAAAATAAAGTAGAGAAAGAATTAATCTTTAGTAAGAACTTATACCTAGGAATAGGGTACTTAGCTCTACTAAATAGCCCCCTCTAAGTACTATAACTACTAGAAAGTTAGAACTAGCCTACTAACCTATAGTTTTCATATACCCTCTTATAATCCCTCTAACATTATCTCACCTACTAGCACACTCTAATAAGCTCTAGTATAAGTTTAGCTAAGCTAGAAAATTTATTTTATATAGGAAATTAAAAAAATTAACTCACACACACTAGATTCATCTCCTAGTACACACACACTAGATAAATTTAATTAAATTTAAGTTAACCTATATTTCTATATACCCTCTTATATACCCTCTAACATTATCTCATCTACTAACACACTCTAATAGGCTCTAGTATAAGTTTAGCTAAGCTAGAAAATTTATTTTATATAGGAAATTAAAAAAATCAACTTACACACACTAAAGTTATCTCCTAACATATATATATAAGACAAACTTAGTCGTTTTCAACTTTATCCTTTAGACTTAATCGTTTTCAACTTTATCGTTTCTAACTTAGTTATTTCTAACTTAATTATTTCTAACTTAGTCGTTTCTAACTTAGTTATTTCTAACTTAGTTATTTCTAACTTAGTCGCTCTATCCCTAGCCTACATAACCTAGGAATAAAGTACTTAGCTCTACTAAACATCTTTACCTAAATCTTTACTTTAATATATTTAATTAAAACCTATATTATATTTAGTATATTTACTTAGAAACTTATAGTATATATAGTAGTATAATAGCTACTAACTATATACCTAGTTAATAGTATAGTAGCTACTAGTTATATATTTAGTATAAAGCTAAACACCCCTATAGCATACTTAACACATTTAGTTTAGAATCCTATAGCATACTTAGTACATTTAGTTTAGAACTAAATAGTCCTATAATATACTTAGTATATTTAGTTTAAAATCCTATAATATACTTAGTATATTTAGTTTAAAACTAAATAGTTCTATAATATACTTAATATATTTAATTAAAATCCTATAATATACTTAATATATTTAGTTTAGAACTAAATAGTCTTATAATATACTTAGTATATTTAATTTAAAATCCTATAATATACTTAGTATATTTAGTTTAGAACTAAATAGTCTTATAATATACTTAGTACATTCAATTAGAATCCTACAGCACACTTAATATATTTAATTAGGTTCCTATAACACACTTAGTAGCGTAATAGCTACTAGATGCACGCTTAATTAATAGTATAGCAGCTACTAATTATACGTTTAGTTAAGAACTAAATAATTTCTATAGTATAGTTAGTAATATATTAGCTATTAACTATTACTAGCTATAGGTACTATAGTAGTATAGCTAGTATAGATTATAGGTACTAGGGCTATTTAAGCCCCTAGCTTAATTAAAGTTAGGGTAGACCCTAACTCTTTTTTTACCCCCTCTTATAGTCCCTCTAACATTACCTTACTCACTAATATACTTTAGTAGACTCTAATATATAAATACCCTACCTAGAAAATTCATTTATATAATAAAACTAAAAAATTAACTTATAACTACTAAATTTATCTCCTAATATATATATATAAAAGGGACTTAGATAAAATTTTAATCCTACTCTATTAAAATAAATATACTAATACTAAATCTAACCTTCCCTAACTATATTATCGCCTATAACACCTACCTATATAGCTACTACTAACTTAACACCTAATGTACACTAGCGATAGGCAATATACTAAACGTGAAATATATTAAAATATATACCTTAACGAGCTCTATCGAATAATATAGGTTTTATAGTTATTAGACTTCTATAGTATACTATAAAGCTATTCTTATTATTATTATTATACTAGTATAAAGGAACTTAAAGTCTAGAGTAACTCTTTTAATTATATATAGTAACTTAAACTTAATTTTCTTAGTAAAAAGAAGGGGTATAAGAAATATAAGAATAAGGTTTTAATTACCTTAATTCGCTTTTTATAATAGTACTAGATATACTATTACTAGGTTTCTATAGGAAAAGTTATAGCTAAAAACATTAAAAGTCTAAGGTAACTCCTTCTAAGTCTAAGGTAACTCCTTCTAAGTCTAAGGTAACTCCTTTAAAGTCTAGGGTAACTCTCTAACTTAGGTAGTAACTTATAGCTAATTTCCTCTATAACTACACATTATACTTAAAAACTAATAATATAGTTTTACTTATCTTATTACACTCTATTAAATAATACTATCTTTATTTTAGTATAGTAGATTTCTAGAAAGTTTTCCGAAATAAGTGACTTTAATATAATTACCTAATAAGAAATAAGTATAAGATAGTATATTTTTAATTTAGAAGTTATCTAAAAACACTAATTTACTAACTATCCCTACTATAGCTACTATACTATAATATAATATAAATAAGTTAATAGCCCTTTTTTTCCTCTTTCTAATAGTATAAGTCTTATTACTATTAAACATCGCTAATAGGCTATATAATTAATTTTATAGGTATAGGAAAGGAAGTCTAGGGTAACTTTTTAAATATATCTAGGGTAACTTTTTATAAATAAGTACTTCTATACCTAATTAGTAGAATAGTAACTTATATATATTTTTCTAGCACTATATAATAGGTACTACTATAAAAGGTATATTAGCTTAATTACTATTATAAACTCTTTTAAATTAGGTAGCTTTTAATATTATAAAGGGACTATAGTATTATATATTATTAAAAAGTTACTTATAAGTTAATTTTTTTAATTCCCTATATAAAATGAATTTTCTAGCTTAGCTAAACTTACACTAGAGCCTATTAAAGTGTGCTAGTAGGTAAGGTAATGTTAGAGGGTATATAAGGGGGGTAATAAAATATATAGTTATTAGTTATAGATTAGCTACTAACTATATATACTAAGGGATTATTTAGTTATTAACTAAGTACCTATAGGTAGTTTAGCTAATAGCTAAACTTACTATAAAAATATTTAGTTACTAACTAAATATATATTTAGTAGCTTTAAATAAGCTACTAAACGTACTAAGGTAATATTTAGTTACTAACTAAGCGCCTATAGGTAGTTTAGCTAGTAGCTAAACTTACTATAAAGATATTTAGTTACTAACTAAATATATATTTAGTAGCTTTAAATAAGCTACTAAATATACTATAGAGTTAATTAGTTATCTACTAGGTATCTAAAGTTCTATATAATATAGTATATTTTAATAGAGTTTAATCTTTTAAGTTTTAGCTAAAAAGAGTATAAAGTATTTAAGAGTTTATAACTTACTCTTTAGTATTCTACTACTATTATAGGTATTAAAATACTAGCTTACTTATAATATTTAATAGTAGCTTAGATTAACGGTTTTACTTTACTATAGTAGAAGCTATATAGGGTTATATATACCTATAAGACCTATACTCCCTATATAAGCTAACTATAATATATCTTA
>JUJX01000151.1:0-128193 GCA_000800745.1 Diaporthe longicolla | reverse complement strand
ATAATAATAATAATAATAATAATAATAATAATAATAATAATAATAATAATAATAATAATAATAATAATAATAATAATAATAATAATAAAGGAGGCTAAAGTGATAGGCGATAGCAATATCATGCCTGTCTGACCCGTCGCCCCGGTATTTTCATCAACGCACGCGAGAGTCTCGCGGAGAGCGCCGGGTAGAGCGGTTGCTTGCCAATGCACACTATCCATTTGGAGCTGGGTCAGAAACACACATCAACAATTATAGGTGGGTCGGGTGCCCACATTTTGCGGGAGAGGTAGCACCGCATATGCAGGGAGGCGGGGAGGAGGAGGGGATCATGTCCGTTCTGTCACATGCGGTTTCCTGCCTTTACATGGTGGTTGATGTCAGATGCAATTGGGAAGCATTGTAATTGGCCATTGCGGTCCGGGGCTTTCCGTCTAGGTTTTGGAAATCCTACTGGGAAGCAGGGACTTGTTGCTCTAGTACTCAGTGTTGGCATGACTACTCCGTTTCGCATGTTGACGACAGTCTGTATTCAGAGTCGCTATGGAATTCAACTTCTCACCATTTGTTTCTTGATTGCTCAAATACAAGCTCCAGAGCAACCTCATAGCCAGCACATGTCCTTGTCTCGATCTGGAATGACGAAGAAATGTTTAATCTGTTACCAATTTTGCTCGGCTGCGTTTTCACATCTAGGATGCATCTCGTTGCACAAGCCATACGTACCTACGGTGATGACAGTGGCTCGCAGATCGCTATGCAAGAGAGTTGCAGTCTAGTTAGTACGCTACTGCAAGTAAGCATTGGCGGATGGCACGCTCCTAGACCAGCCATGATGTATCTCGAACCTACAACACTCGGCGTCACTTTTGATCAACTGTGACATGATTTATTCCTATCGTGGCTCAAATTTCAAGATCCGGCTTTTGGACAGCGTAGCGTCAAGTTCCGGTAACTTAACGGGAAATACTCTCTTCCCGCGGAGACTGATGCCCCAAAGCCTATATCGCGCATTCGCTCGACCGCGTACGCGAGCCATGACCTAAATATAATACACAACTGTGTATGGCTACGGCTGTATATGGAATAGAAACGGAACCAGATAATACACAACAACTGTGAGGAGACCCTGTAGAGATATCGTACATAGCTGACACATGTTGTATCACATGTCGCTTAGGTGGATATTGTTCTTTTGTACAGACACTATGTAACTGTCGTTATTCATAGGGGTCGCTCTCTACCGACCACTCCCGTTGTAGATAAGCCTGTTAGGAGAACCCTTCGGGTCCGTAACCACATCATTCTGCGCAAGCTCGAGCAGCCTGGCCTTGATCGCATCAGGAGTCCCAAGCCCGGTCTCGATGGAGCGCAAGTAGCAAACGAGCCCTGCAGTGATGGGGGTCGCCATGCTGCTGCCGGTCTTAGCCACGAAGCCGGTGTCCGATCGGTAATCAGCGGACAGAATATCCTGCCCTGGGGCAAAGAAGTCCAGCTCGGGACCGTAGTTGCTGCCAAAGATGCCCTCGATGAGCAACACTCGCTTGCGGGCCGCGTTGGTCATGCCGATTGTGAGGATCTCGGGAACACGCGCTGGTGTCTGCTCGGAAGCAGGGCCCTGGAGTTAGGATTTGGTTAGTCACTTGATTGTGTTCTTGCCATGAAGAATGACTTACGTCGTTGTTTCCGGCGGCTGCCAGAATGGTGATGCCTTGGTTGTAGGCAGCAAGAACAGCATTATCCTGGGTCGTCGCCGTCGTCTGCCCAGCTAAGATGACCGTCAGTTTCCCGAGTCCTAATTGCCTGTGAAGCGAGTGTGGTACTTACACAGAGACATGTTGATGACCGAAGTAGCCTTGGCTCCCTTCGCAATGATGTCGTTGACGGCCCAGCTAAGGCCGGCCAACACCTGGGAGGTCGATCCCTGAGGCAAAAGTCGTTAGCAACCAGACGGATTCGTGGATTAGATTTCGACGTATCACACTTACACCGCCGCCACTGAAAACCTTCACGTCAACCACCTTCGCCTTCTTGGCCACGCCATTGACCTTGCCAACAATGGACCCAGCAACGTGAGTGCCATGGGAGTCATCATCCGAGTTGGTGCCTTTCTGTTCCGTAGACCCCGTCACGGCGTTGAATCCCCAGAGGGCGCGCGTGCCCTCGAACTCAGTATGCGTCAGACGAATGCCCGTGTCCAGGACGTACGCGGTCTGTCCCTCGCCCGCGCGGTCATCATAGACATAGTCAGTGGATCCGTTGAGCTTGTGCGAGAGGTCGCCAAGAGCCCACAACGCGCCCGTCTGTGTCGTGACAACACGCTTGCTGAAGCTGTCGATGTCGGTCTTCTCGACGTAGATGTACTCGTCGGGCTCGACGCTCAGGACCTCAGGCAGGCTTGCGATAGTGTCGGCTGTCGTGGCATCGAAGTCGCCAGAATAGGCGTTGAAGTCTCCGATCTGGTACGTCTCCTTGATGCTCTCGTCACGCCGGCCCAGCAGGCCACGCACGCGGAGCTGGTGGGCAGACACCGACTCGGGGGACGACCCCGGCTTCAGCTGGACGATGAACTTGCCCGGGATGACTTCATTCTGTCTCCGAACGGGCTCCGTCGGCGCAGCCAGCAAGGGCAATGCGCTAGCGAGGAAGCTGAGTATAGTAGGGGTCTTCATGTTGCCGGGGACGGTTCGCAGCTTGGTCGGCGATGATAGCTGTGGCTACATGGACCGTTTGTGTCTTTGGAATGGCCACAACGATCCAGATACATATACACGCGCATACTGCTTTCCTCGTATTCATCCATGCTCGTCCGAGAGCGCACTTATCGGTGCATAGATGCACCGTTGCTGCTATCGAAATTATTCTTAGTGCGGCCCCATCCAGATGATGATTATAGGCTGGCGGCTAGGTGTGTTCCAAGGTTGGCCCGGATGGGTAAAGCAAAACTCTGGGCGTTCAGGGTCGATTCCACTATAAACCCAGGGGTTAAGTGTCATCGGTCGCCATCCCGAATGCGAAATGATCCAGTTGCTCCCTGCCTATAGCTACCACCTTCCCAGTCTGGACGCTAAGCTCCGGTATTCGCGCTTGGCTTCTTTCTGAACTGCCGCATTCGATCATTCACCATCGTATACCGGTTCGACGTGCCGCTCTATTATCAACAAACATCATGCGCCGGACCGATGTTGATGGTGATGTTGTTTATAAATCCGTCTTCAAGTGGGCGCAATGTAAATATCAACGGCAGATAAGCTTATGTGAAAATCAATTACTCTTTCGCTTTTTCTTCAATTCGCCGCCAACAGCAGGAGGCTGGTATTGCCATGTGACAAGAGCAGAAGCGCTTGTATAACACGAACTCAGGCGTAATTTGCTCACAATGAAGGTCACACGAGCTCTTGTGCTAAGCTTCGCTTTGCATCTGAGCAACGCAGCTGTTGCGCAGAATCCGCAGGTAGACTCCGCATCTCTGCAGGCCGATATTGTGTCAGACAAGTGAGCAAATCCTCGATCACCTCTTCCCTTTGCAAATAAAATTGTTGACGCCAACACATGATAGCCTTCGCGCGGATCTTGTAGCCTTCGACGAGATTGCAACCGCGAATGGGGGCAATCGAGCCTTCGGCTACTCTGGCTACGACGCGTCAGTGGACTTTGTCTTCAGCAAAATATCTCAGCTCGACGGCGTGAAAGCCTGGAAGCAGGACTTTCCCGCCGTATTCAGCCGCGACTCCGGGGCTAATCTCACAGTCAATGGGGTCCGGTACGAGGCGTTCCCAGTTTACACTTCTCCCTACACGCCTACGGGTGGGCTGACGGCCGATGTCGTCGTCGGACCTGTAGGAAGTGCAGGGTGTGACATTGCTTCTTACGCCAATCTCGATGTCACTGACAAGATCGTCCTGGTCGAGGCTGGAGATTGCCCTGGCGTGCGCCGCGGATTCCTCGAGGGCAAGGTAGTGCCAGCTGCGAGATCCGGTGCTCTCGCGACCATTATCTACAACAACGTTACCTCCCGGGAGACTTCTGCGGGGCTCTCAAGGTCGGATCCCAACGACATTCCAGCAGTATTCATCAACAATGCACCTGGACTGGAACTCAAAGGGAGGATCGAGGCTGGGGAAATTGTCAACGCCACGGTGGTATCTGCGGAGATCGCAGACACTAGGATAACCCAGAACGTCTTCGCTGAGACGGTCGGCGGCGACCCTGAAAAGACCATTGTTGTACGTCATCCAGAGTTGATCTAATTGGGCAAGATCTTGCTTTGGCTTGTCGTGTGCTGACTATGCGGTTTCCAGCTGGGAGCTCATCTTGACAGCGTTGAGTTTGGTGCTGGTATCAATGACAATGGTAATACAAGCCCAAGGACCTGCACCCCGGAATCCTTTACTGACTTCATCACAGCATCCGGATCCAGCCTGTTGCTCGAGCTCGTGACGGCCCTGGCCAAGTACACCACCAAAAATCGGGTACGATTCGCCTGGTGGGGTGCCGAGGAGCGAGGACTACTTGGGTCGAGGTACTACGTAAACAACTTGCCTACAGAGGAAAGAGCCGGTATCCTGGCGTACCTCAACTTCGATATGGTATCAAAGGGCTACTTTGGGGTCTTTGACGGCGATGGTAGCACCCACGGTGCCGCTGCTCCCGCGGGATCTGATGCCATCGAGCAGCTGTTCGTAGACGACTTCACCTCGAAGGGCTTGGTGGTCACACCGGCCAAGTTCACGAACGGAAGCGACTATGCTTCTTTCTGGCAGATCCTGAACAAGCCCGTTGGGGGTCTTCACACCGGCACCGGAGTTGAACAGGACCCTTGCTATCATGCGCCTTGCGACGACATCAGGAACCCTAACATCACCACCTTGACGATAAATACCAAGGTCAGTGACTGAGCAATACTTTTAAGCTTTTGAATTTGACTAACCAGCTCAAATATAGGCCGCAGCTCATGTTCTATCGGTCCTATCTACCACCTGGTGAACAGATGTGCTGAGGACAAGCCAGAGAACTTCTTAGGAAGAAGGCCCAGTCAGGGGCTAATGAGAGAAGAATACCGGAATGAAAGGAAATTTGACTAGTCAGGACTTGTGAATAATACCAGACCACGTAATGATGCACTTATGATAGTAGAAAAGGGACCAGAGATCAGATTCAGCGCCACTCCGATGGAACCCTTCTTCAATATTCAATATGTAGGTCTACTAATAAAGCCAATAACGCTCTACGATTGTATGCATCCAATTCCCTTCGAATTATACACGTTTAACCGAATAAATCACCCGACTGTGTCCCGACCTTGAAGCCCCCTACAAATTGGCCCTGAAAAAAGCCTTCAGGGTCCCATTTCTTCGCTATATGCCGCAAAGCAGCCAGACGCTCCTGACCATACCCGTCCATGACTTCTTGGGTAGGCCAGGCATAATTAGGGAAGATGAAGCGGTGGTCCTTACCCATCTGCCGGGCCAAGGAGATGCAGTCCTCGAGGTACTTAGAACCCTCCTCGCTCATGAATTTATCGTCCTCGGCTTTCTTCCAAGTCATGCAGATCTCAACAACGACTAGTGGCCCATCCTTCGGATCTAAGCCCTGGGATGTAGTGGATGCAGGCCGCGAGGGCGCATTTCCGCATGATGCCTCGAGCATGCCCACGGAAAGGGGCTGGAAGACAAGTGTGTACATGAGCCCCGACACCCTCGGGCGCATCACGTCGACGGAGTTATACCACAGGTCAACCATGGCATTGAGCAGGTCGAAATCCATTTTGACCGTGATGGTCTTGTCCAGCGTCCTATTCCCATTCTTTGGCGCGAGCTTGCCCTGCTCCTCGATAAATCTACCGTGCGAGCTAGCGTTAAGGCCACCCGTGAGGGGGATACGCCCCCAGACGTCCACAAAGTCCCGCATGTCTACCTCCTTGGTGGTCCCCGTGGTGGTAAGTAGCGCGTTGATGATTTTTATACCGATCACGTGCGTAATGCACCACATGGCGTGGTTTATTGGCTCCCCGTCCTTCGGGTATGGTTCCGAGCCCAGGTCACACAGCGCCCTGAGGGTGGCGCGCCGCGCCATGGGCAGGTAGAAGACATTCGCGCCGCGGAAGAGTGCCGGGTGGGGGAAACAGGCCATCTCGACGGCCGTGACGATGCCGAAGTTTGTGGACCCGCCGCGTAAGGCGTCCCACAGGTCTTCTGTGCTTCCATCGTCGCGGGCAGCGCGCACCACTTCCCCTGACGCGAGGACTACCTGCGTGATGATCAGTACTGATCTGTTAGAGAAAATTGAATACGCTCAGATTATTCACCTCCCACATAGTCACCACATCAGCCCCAAAGCCGAAACGTGAGGACAGACTGGACAGACCGCCGCCAAGCAAGAACCCGATGGCGCCCACGCCAGGCATCCGGCCGCCTACGGTGGTCAATGAAGGCTTGTGGGCTTCGAGTACAGCATATACGGACCTACAGATTAGAGGTCAGTCGCTCAATCAATGAGTTCGTTCACAAAGCCCTCGAATTCGCAACGCTGTGTTCCACAGGGTGCGTCTGGATGCCAAGGACACCAAGTATGGCAAAATGATTGAGTGAATAAAGGAAGCATCATGAGAGAATACTCACCCCCAATGCTCTCCAGCTCCAATACGGACATGTTCCCCATCAGGGAAGACTTCTATCCCCTTGAGCCCACGCAAGTCGATGGTCACCCCGGAAGCGGCCTTGGCGGTGCCGCCGTACGTGGCATGACCCTGGCCGCGGACGGCGATGGGCACGTCGGCTGGCAGGTCTTGACGGAGGGACTTGAGGAGCGCCGAGACGTCGGCCGTCGAGACGGGGCGTGCGATGGCGGCAGAGCGGACCTCTGCCGCCGCGGCTGTGAAGTAGGCTGCCTCGCTATCGGCGAACTCCGACGAGCCCGGGAAGTGCAGAATGTCGCGGCCGTCAAGGGCGGTCCGGACGCTAGCGGACACGCCCTGTGACCACGATGGGGGTGTTTCTGCCTCATCTGGATGCGCCATGCTAGGATTTGGCAGAAGTGAGGTTCTGAAGTAAATCAGGTCTTCTGTCGACTGCGAGTCTCGGTGTTCAGGCAACCCGGGCAGTTGACAAGACGATTTCGAAGGCCCCATGTGACCGAGGCACAAGTATCTAGACCACAACGCAGCAGACTACAATATATCCCAGATACAGAGGTGATATAGGCATTTTTGAGGTCCAGCCATGAGGCAATCAGACGCAGGGTGTAACGCAGGTGGAGTCTACTTTAACGGGAGGATGCAGGAAGGAGGCGCTATTGCGGACCAACGAATAGAGCAACCAACCGACCAACCAAACGCCCTTACCAAAATCCTCTAGCTGAACCGGTATAGGAGGTGGAACGTTGATTATGTGACTGGTTCCGTTTCTATTCTATATACAGCTATAGCTATATATAGTAATCTTTATATAGTAATAAACACTTAAAACCTAGTATTTAAAAAAAGTATATATTATTAATAATAGTAGTTAGATATAATAAGTAGGTATATAGCTTTAACCTTATAATATATAAATAAAGCTAAGGAGAACCACTTTTAATAGTATTATTAATTAAAGTTATTAATATATAATTTAAAAGTTAGTTAATAGTAAAGTAGTTATATAATAAAGTAAGAATAGTCTTAAGATAATCTTTATATAAGTAGTTTTATAAAGGAAATTCTAGCTAAAAACTTATTCCTAAGATAGTCTTTAAGACTTATAGTAAAGAAAGCTTAAATTATCTTTAAAGAATTATTAATTTAAAGCTATAGTTACCTAAAGATTTCTAAGGAAGGAGTAGCGAAGCTATAATCTAGCGTTATAGGAGGTATAGTAGCTATTTAGGCTAATTAGCTAAGTAAACTATATAAACCTATTAGCTAAGTCCTACATACGTTTAGCCTATAGCCCTAATAATTCCTCTACTATTAATATATATATAATCCTAGGAATCTTTAATAAAAATATAGTTTAAAGAAAAAAAGCTTTTACTAAGTAAGTATAATAACTTTATCTTAATATATAGTTAACTTTAAAAGAAGTTAAAATAAAGAAATAATTTAAAATAGTCTACTTTTAAAACTTCTATAATAAACTTTTAAATCTTTTAAAAAAGGTATTAAGAGAAGTTTATAAGCTAATAGAAAGAGATTAGAATAAACTTATATTTCTTTATATTTATACTTTTATTATAAATAATAAAGGTTTTTTAAAGTTAATTATAAAAGAGAATTTTAAGGTATATCTATAAGAGAAGTACTAGGATATATATAAAGAGGTTAAAACGTTTATATATAGGCTTTAGGGGGAAGAAACGAGTAACTGAGTAGATAGATAGATAGTTGAAAGGATAAATATAGTGTGGCCGAAGCTGTTGATTATATGAGTCTGCTATTTGGCAGAGGTATGTGCTGTGAATGCACTGGGACGCTGCGAGCTTGTTTGAATGATACTTAAGTACTTAGGTAGTTAACTAGGCTCATAAGTCAAGAGGCAGCCGCAGCGATCTGTTTGAGAGAGTCAATGGAAGTCATATTTAAGTCTCGTTTTATCGTACATTGTTGAGGCCCACTCAATGCGACCTTTCTTGGACAGTCGCAAATTCGCGCACTACTCGATCCTTGCTGCCTCGGCGCACTCTCTGCTGATCAAAGCAGCATGTGCTGGACTTCGGACTTTGACATCGACTTCGAATGGTTTCTCAACACCGAGCTCAAACGGCTTTCCTACAGGAATCGGATGTCCCGGAACCGTGTAGAAATCAAAACAGTATAGCAGGCGGGCTGCCAAAAGGTTCAGACTATTACTGGCGATGACCCATCCTGGACACACACGACGCCCTAGATAACGAGACTCGGCTTAGCGATAAAAAGCTTGGCTAATTTGTCTAATACATTTATACGTACCTGCCCCGAAGACTAAATGCCCCTTGATCGGTTTATCCAGATCCTCGTTGAGAAACCGTTCAGGTCGAAATGTCTCTGGACTTTCGTACTCGGTCGAGGACATGTGCACACCCCAGCTGTTCCAAAGAACACTTGTGCCAGTCGGAATGGTATATCCCTCAAAGACATCGTCTTGAATTAACGAATGCGCAATGTCCGGGAGTGAGACGCTAGGGAAAACAGTCAGCTCGTGTTAAGGACATGAGAAAGCACGCACAGAAAAAGGTGGCAGCTTGATTCTTACTTCCATCGCAGAGCCTCTTTTGCAGCTGCTTTGATATACGGCAGACGGGCTAGGTCTTCCGCCATCGGCAACCTCTCAGCATTGGCGCCGCAAACCTCATCCAGGTCCCGGCGTGCACGCGCTACGGTTTCAGGGAATAAGGCCGCTGCGGCCACGAGTTGGTTTAGGGCAACGCGTGTAGTATCTGATCCTGCTTCCACAAGAGACCCTGCAAGGAACACCATATTCTCGTAATTAATGAGCTTATCCCTGCCAAGTCTCTTGAACTCGGTCATGAAGCACGTCACGGCTTTGCCTTGACGCTGCCGCTCTGCTAATCTCTCAAACTCTTCGGAGAAGTTTCTATTTGATAGTCAGAGCAGTGATACCGATTCGAATTTGCCGGATTTGGTCCTTACCTGAGGGAAGCTCTGTATACCCTGTCACCCCACCACCTCCACGGCTGGATTGACTTTGGGAGGGGAATGGAAGCTAAGAATGGGAATGAATCGATCAAGTTAGAGCCAGGTTCGAACATCTTCATGATCTCGCCGTTGGTCTCGATTAACCTGTCCACGTTCGGGTCACCAAGCTTGGTCCTCCGTCCGAACACGAGGTTCATAACGAGTGAGCTAGAGTACCGGGCATTGGACGAGTTCCACCTGTCTGGCTCGGTCAGGTACTGAAAGAGCAGGGCCCTGGATTCGACATCTTGCAGGGGGGCAAAGACATCACGATTTCCGGGCCCGATGATCTCGTGCATCACTTTGCGTTCCCACTTCCACAGGTCACCGTAGGGCATGAAAACAACACGCTTCCCGCCCGAGGCTACCTCTCCGGGCATCGGCAGCCTGTCTCGGGAAATGTATTTGGCCCCGCGCTTGTCCAGGATCTCATTCGCTACTCTTTGGGAGTTCATGAAAACCCAGTAGTTGGAGCCCATCTTCAGCGTAAATCTGTTCGTAGAAATGCTCTTAGCGTCGGCTTCTCATGTGGCTCCAATACAACTAATAAGAGAAATCACGTACACCTCCCCATACTTTTGGGCCAGCTTGTGGAGATAAAGACGCCTTCCTGCGATGTCCTTAGGGACATCTAGGAGGTTTCCTAGTATAGGCAGCCCTGGGACCAGGTTGGGAAATTTGTATTTCTGGTGGAAACGGTATGATTTCACTATGTGAGTGAGCAGCCACAGTAAAAGCACACAGCTGATCGATGGCAAAGCGATTGACGAGGTGCCAAACATTTCGTGTTCTGCCATGTTGCAGAAATCGCGTATCGTTGAAACAATAAGAGTAGAAGTCATGCCGCCTGAAATTTGCAAAGGAAAGTATTGGCTCAACATCCAAGCTTTAATTGGTAGATTCAAAGCTCTCATTATCTCACTCAGCTTCAGGCCTTTCATCTCAGCCATCCATGGCCTCCCTGGCCTAATGATGTGTCATCTGCCGACCGATCCTTAACCCACCGAATCAGAAAATTTGCAAGGTGGTGTCGAATAACTCGGACGAATTACCCACCGACAATTAGCCACCCAAGCTCCAGGTCAACCCCACCCCGTCTTGAAGGAAGCCATTGGCCAGTCCCGGCTCGTATCAGTATTTGTTAGACACGCCGCATCGATGTTTGTCATGAGACGAGGCAGCCCTGCGCTGAAGGATTTGTTGGGAATGGACTATATTATTGTCCGGAAATCAGACTCTGCTTTCGATTGCTGAAAGTTGATTCACTAAGCAACACCAATACACCTGGATGTAGCAGTGGTGGGTAAATGATCTGTGTGTTTGTCTGTAGTAAATGTTTAAAATTTTCCAAGCGTCCATGAGTGAGACAAGGACGCCTCGCAACTACGAGCGTATGTTGCGTGGGCTGTGTACTGGGCAGAAAATGGTTGCACTGCGGGCTGCTTGGTGAAGAAAGGGACTGGTTGAGCTGCGAAAACTACACTTAAACTGCAGAGGATCACGAGAAGTCATAGTCCACTGACTTCCTACAGTTGACGGGCCGGTGAATACGATGTAGGGGGTAGCCAAAAGAAGGTCCGTTTTGTTCGCGAGAAAAGCCTAGATTCGCAGGTGCTTGATCAAAACCCATGACAGATGTCTTTTGCCTTTGCATGAGTAGGCCCACACAGGCCCACACGTTCTACTGCCTAGTACATATACCTGGCAAACCACTTGACCATTTGATCTTCTGCTTGATCAGCCTGTCCCTTCTCGACCTCATCGTCAGGGCTGGCCCTAACAGCAAACCCATGCTTTGCCTTGGGAATAATCACAACCTCGCTGTCCACTTCTTTCTTGGCGTCGAGAATCTCGGCCGCCTGCTGCACCTTCTCCAATGACATTGCCATGTCATTATCACCAATCACCATGCAGTAGGGTAGCCTGATATCCTCGAAGTCCTTCGGGACCTCCAGCTCGCTTGGATGGGCGGTGTATGCTGCATCGACGAGGCGCTTGCCGTTTCTTGCAGTCTCACCGTGAGCAAGTCTTGTCGCGCCGTATCCGCCCCAGCAGAAACCCACAACGCCGACCTTCTGATCTACACCCTCGCTGCAGCGCAAGTCATCCATCCATTGCCGCACAGCTGGGTAGCGTTTGGGAGGACTGTTCCGAAAACTGAATGGCACAAGCACCAGTGCCGCTCTTAGGACGAGCCAGCTGATACAAGGCGTCACAGTCAGACTTCGTAGAGACTTTATAAACTGAAAATTCATGTGACCTACGGTTTTACGAGCCAGCCCCAGAATCCTCGTTCACCAAGAATTCTATCAATAAGCGATTTCGTTGAAGGAGGCGCAGCAGTCCCTGTGTTCTCAGCACGTCGTTCTAAACCTCCGAGGACGTTGGCGAGATTTGTGGACTAGAACAACCCACCATACATGAAATCTGGAAGATACACCTTACAACCAGTTCGCCGGGCATACGAATCGCAGAGCCCACGCAGGTTGGTCGTGTTCCACCCGAATGCGTCAGAAAGCACGACAATCAACCCGCGTCGTGAAGCAGCACCTGCCTGCGTATCCGGCTCTGTGACGTAAACATCATGTCCATGGAGTTTTATCTCAACGCCGTCGACCGGGCCGTGGTGATCGTGACCCCTATAGCAGTCTACACAAGGCATCTTTGCTGTGTTGTGAGCATCAAGTCCAGAATATTGAAGGAACCTCAGCCGGGGAGTCAGGGGTCAGGCTACCAGGTCCGGATTTGCAAGTTGGGAATGGCTTTTTGACAAGGCTCAAGGGTGGAAAGAGCACTACGAACTAGGTATGTCCAGTCACTTGGTATTTTTCTTTTCTTTTTTTCCATATTTGGATCAGCGTCCAGCATGGATACAGTGCAAAGATGCACCCGGGGCCGTTCACGGGCCCGTTGGCTTAAATCCGACAGTCAAGATAAAGTTTAGGCGGCTGCACTGTTGTGCATAAATCCGTAAACTCCCTCCCAACCCAAACCTAAAGTCCCCGCGGGGAGGACCGATCTCCACCTGAAGAAGCTTATTTCCGGAAGCTGCCGCGGAACTTCTCCAGGCGTATTGGCCGGGTTGTTGTGTTGTGGGTTTCGTGTAAGTCAGACTTGACGCTAATAGGGGGTAGTATAAGCGCCACCATCGGCATTGGTTAGGACTGGCAGTTTGTGGGAGTTTGTTTGCATTGCCACCCACGTCCCGACTGGGGGAATGAGTGCCAGAATAGATGCAGGTGGGAATTCAAGCCACATGGTATTAGACACGGTGGCGGATCATCGTGAACAATTCGGTAGGACATCAATATGACCATGATATGTCTGCGGCGATGAGCCCGGCTACGCGGCCGCAATTCTGGTAACACTATCTTGACCGTGAATTGCTTCGTGAAAATCATATCCCACCCAAAATGGACTCCCCAATCACCCCACCCACAAATCGTGCCCTCTGGCTCTCCTCCTTCGACAAGCCCCTCGAGCTCGTCAACCTCCCGGTGCCCACAGCGACCCCCGGCTCAGCCGTGGTTAAGGTCCTCAACACGGTGCTATTCCCCTACGCGGAGGGAATCCACACCGGAAAGCTGACCGTGTACAACCTCCACCTGCCCCTGGTCCCACACCCCAGCGCCATCGGCCGGATCCACACCGTCGGGCCCGACGCCGTGTCCGCCAAGCCGGGCGACCTCGTCTTCGTCCCGGCCCCCGTGTCCGCTCGCGATGACCCCGAGGTGAGCATAATCCAGGGCCACCACGGCGGAGAGGGACCCAGGGGAAAGGCACTCATGCAGGGCGAGTGGCGCGACGGCGCGCTGCAGCAGTATCAGAAGGTGCCGCTGGAGAACATCATCATCCTCGACGAGATGAGGTTGTGCCGGCAGTTGGGGTATACGCCCGCAGACCTCCACGAGATCTCCTTCTATGGCATGGCGGCCGGTTCGCTCTCCGAGGCCGCAGGACTCCGAGCCGGCGAGACGGTCCTCATCGGCCCTGCCACGGGCACGTACGGGGGCATCACGTCCGATATGGCACTGGCGCTGGGCGCCAACGTCATCGCCATCGGGCGCAACGGGGAGCTGCTCGAGGGCCTGGCGCGCAAGCTGGGCCACCATGAACGCTTCAGCTACGTCGTTATGACCGGCGACGAGTCCGCTGACACTGCTGCTATTATGAAAGCTACCCCCCAGGGCCGAGGTGTTGAGGTGTATAATGACTGGGCGCCGGCGGCCGTTGAAGGCTCACCCTTTTTCTCCGCCGCCATACAGACTGTGCGGCCCGAGGGCAGGGTGGTACTGAGCGGTGCGCCGTCCGGACAGATCAAGGTCCCTTATACGCTGGTCATGCACAAGAACATCCGCATAATTGGCAAGGTTATTGTTGGCCGGAGAGGGCTTGAGCAGACTATCAAGATGGTCGAGTCTGGTCTTCTCAAGCTGGGTAAGAGAGGTGGCTCGAAACATGACATCTTTGACCTGAAAGACCACCATGAAGCGTTTGTGAAAGCTAAGAGCTGCGGATTCCGAGTCTACACGGACATTGCCCCGAATCAGTGGTAGCTTGCATGATAGAACCTATTGACAAGTTGCAACTTGAGTTTGTTCGCCTTTGATCCGATGGGACACTGTTACCGAGTGATTTGGTGATCTGGAGGCTCAACTCCAGCAATTCCAGGCTATTGTCCCGTAGAGACGTGGCCGGTGGCCTGTGAAGCCATCGGCACAGAGCTGGAAGTGGTTTTAAATGCGCACTCAAATCGTCGATTTGGCGCTTCGCACATCCTGCGCCCACAATGTACCCAAGAAATCATGGATTTCACCTCGTCTTGAAACTATCAATCAAGTAGGTCATCTTTTCGGACACGGTGGAAGGCCCTGCGAAAGTCACCAGTCAGCCAGGATCTTTGGGCACAAAAAGTACTCCTCACATCAATGGGCAGGGGATGTTCCCAGATCTTACATTTCCACACGGTGCTCTCGGAAAGTAGTTCAGCCGTAACGGCTAGCGGCAACGACTGTGGCCAGTCTTGCATCTGTAGTCTCAGATCCTCGACCTCCAGCAGGGCCTCGTCTATTAGTGCGTTGAGTGTATCACAAGATCCAGCCTGTGGAAGACGTGAATGCGCGAACTCGAGATACCAGAACAGTAGAAGGCCTGTAGACGAAACCATGAGCATACTGATCTGCCTGGCTGACAGAAATGGGACTAGAAAAAGGTTTCTTTGGCAAGAAAACGGTGTCACTTACCGCCCTCGTAAGGCCCAATAGCTGACTCCGGCCCATATTTCAACGGCGCGACCGCCCGCAAGTGCTTGGGACCCAGCCGGCAGTCGAAGCGTAATTGGTCCGCCGCACGAATGAGGGCCTTATAGAGGCCAGGAGAAGTCGACCCGGGCGGCGCTGGGATTTGGTGCGGGTTGTTCCTGAGAGCGGTAGGAGACCAGAGCATCTTCTTCATACCTGCCAGTGTTATGCTCGCGTAGAGGTGATAGAAGGCCGAGTTCAGGAGCGATTTTGCACTCTGCATGACTGGTTCAGGAGGCACACCCCAAGCAGGGTCGCCCATGCGGCGCTGGACCATGTCGTCGAGCGCATGGACGGAGCGCCCCAGTCGCTCGCCGAAACTGGCGTATAAGTCTGCCATGTCAGGGCTCGTGAGCGCCTCGAATGCACAGATGCGATAGAGCACTGTCGAGACGAGGGTGACGAGGCCGAACTCGCTTACGGGTTGCTTTGGCTGACGGCCGGCAAGGACGTCCTTTAGAGCCTCGTCGCTGTGCAGGATCCGCTTTTGTGGTTCCCATTCGGACTCGACCGCTTGCCAGGCTTTGTTGCTCGAGGGCAGTGCAAACCGGGCTTCCGTCACGGGTGATGCTATGAACAGTTCCCTTTCTTTGGAGCCAATCGAGGCACCCAGTACGATTGTACATGCGAGGCATCTGACGTTTGGCTTGAGCATGATCCTCTCCGTAGGACTGGAGGACAGGGGCATATTTACCTGTTAATGGACTCCTGTGACACCCATTCCTCATATATTGTCACCGGTTCGGGCTTCAGCTGGCCGAGAGCTTCCTGTGCTCGCTAGATTGCGGGTGTCCATCAGGTCAGTCCAAGTGCCGCGATCTCAAGCCGACTTGTCTCCAAACTTGGCTCAGCTTTAGGGCGCTTACAATAACAGCGTTAGGGAATGTGTGATTTGCGCGCCCTTCTGTTCCACAGTGCACTTCGTAATAGCTCAGCAGCAAGTACGTTTGCAGCATCCATATTGGCGCCGAGTCATCCATTCTACATGCGGCACTCATCTTCTCGTGCTGTGAGTTCTGTTAGCGTCTGAAGCTCATGCCCATCCCTTTGAGACGTCCATATGTATCTTAAACCACAGCTAAGTATCTCCCTACCTCCAATATCAACTGTACGGCCGCCGCGTGCAAGGAAGCGCCGGTGGCCTGCTCGCTGACATAAGTGGCACCACATGCCATCATCGCAAGGAGAAGTGGTGCTGCATGAGCCAGTCTGTCAGATTCAAGCCTATAGTCTCATGTGAGTATCCCGTCGTGCATGTAGAGGACTTACACGGCACTGTAGCGATGTCGAAAGTTGGCTCGTGCACAATTGGGATGTGGGCGACGATGTGCCTGAAAAAGGCGCTCACGAAGCGCCTCGTGGCATGTTTGGACGGCAGCCGAACAGGAGCGATTATTTCAGCTGGATACTTTGTAAAATTTGCTAATGCCTTTGCGCAGTCGTTGTTGGCATCGTCGAGACGGACTCTAGTCTCCCTATCGCCTTCATCCTCATTCCCGCGGTCTTCGCGCCCCAGAGGGCTAAAGCCTGCCCTTTGACCCAGCAACCGGGTCTTCGTCAAGTCTGATGCCCTCGCCGGCAGTTCGGCTCCGTTGGTCGGGTTGCCAGCCAGGAAGTCATCATGGGTCGGCATCAGGGGGTCCATGTCGATGCCTTCCGAGATGCTGCCGAAGTCATAGTTCTGTCCAATAAACGGTACGGTAAATTCCAGTGGGGTCTCTCCGAGGTATGAAAGATTTATCAGGTCCATCTCTGCGGGCATAAAAGTGCTGAGATCACAATGACCCGGGTTGGAAGACGTCGCGCTAATTTCTGGCGTCTCCTCCGACTCTTTATTGCCAGCCTCGGCCTCTTGGCCATTTCCCATGTTTATAGCCGTCGATGACGCCCACGAGAAGCGGTGCTCAGTAGCAGGTGACGGCTCGCCCCGCGATGTTCCCTCGGAGTTGGTCCGCCTTCGCTTGCCTCGTTGTCCGCGCGCAGATGGACCTGTCCTGTTCTTGCTGCGGGGGACGCCTGGGTGGAAGTTACGTGTATGGCGGACAATGACGTCTTTTCGTGTCGACGCGACGGGACAGTATAGGCAGTTGTATGGCTTCTCGCCGCGATCTGTCGGGGTTACCACAAGAATGGCTGTCAGTCGACATCCGGAGATTCGGCAACCCAACCAAGGATATGAACGTTCCGGGACTTACGTGTCATCTCATGCCGTCGAAGGTGGGCCAGGCGGGTGAACTTGGAATCGCACTGCGGGCACACGAAGGTGCTATCTTGCTCATCCGGGGCGTCAGGGTCGTTCGTATTGGGTTCGGGCATGTTTCAACTTTAAAGACGGAAGTGGGCTAGTTCGCAACACCGGTCAGCAGAAGACAAATACCCTCAATCAGAAATTTGACAATACGATTCTCATGCTGGGTTGCTCTTGCCAGGGGTGCTTGTGGCTCGAACGAGGACGAATTCGATCAGGGGCAGAAGATGCGAATCCAGTCGGGACTGTGCGCAACTCCGGATTTACCGACACACTGCCAATGCTTCCCCGGATTTGACGAATGCGGGGCGAGGAGAGCAACAACCTTCAGCGGCTGGTCCCGCTGTGGGGTACATGCGGCAGTGCCGGTTCAGGCATAAGACGCCCGGCGAATAGGGCCCCGGTGATTAGACGGTGGGCACAGGGCTCTGGAGTACTCCGAGCGGTCTCACTGGATTTAATCCAAGGTATTACACAATTATCAAACGGTGTCTCATTCACAAAGACGGTCAAGGCGAATCCACTTGCACATTTGCCTTCTTCTATTTCAAAGTGGACATTCTGTGGCGTCTTTTATGTTCTAAAAGCGAAGATGGTCTACCCTGGGGTCTCTCACAATTTGCCTGACGGCATACATGCAGAATTATTCGGTGGCCAAATGCCCTGCTTTCCGGGAGAAAGGATGCCATTGGGATCCAACGCAGCCTAGATTAAGATGTCAACAACATCGTCGGATTTCAGGCAAACATTCGGACATACCTTGATAGTCTCCACAAACCTTCTGTAGATATGACCATTGAAACCATAAAGATTCTGTACAGCATCTGAACTTCATTAGTCGACTGACAGCCGCCTGGGAGCAGATGAGTTGGGACTTACCCATATGCTGAACATGGGAACGATAATTGGCGAACCCGTTCTTCTCCGCCCCCGTAAGCAATGCTCTTATGATTTTGCGCCCTCTTTCACGTTGCTTGGGATTCGTCTTGTCAAAGACATACTCCTGGACGAACAAGATATACTTGGGGAAGATGTGGCAGCCAATGAACGGATCAACCCCTTGCTCTTCCATGATTGACTTGGCCGTTCTGAACCAGGCAACGACTGTCTTCCCGTCGCAGGGGAGGATGAGTGTGGTGTCAATATGTCCCCCAGCGCCACTTCCGTCAGCGGGCAGATTGTAGTCTGCCAGCTTGACCGGGTCCATCGTGGGCACACCGGCAGCTAGTCCGCCGATCTTGCGGTTGTCTACAGGCCGCCCATCGACCCCCTCGTGAAAAGTGTTCTCCAACCTTGCGTTTGGCAGGGAGGCCGGAACGACCTCTTTTATCCTCTCCCAACGAGCGAGGACCAGAGCCTTTGGTCCATAGAGTGATATCAAACATCGCCAATAGCCTGTGTTGTACTTTTTCTTGAGATACGCAATACTCTCAAGTGTGAGTGGCCCAGGCGTGCTCTGTTGTTGATGCTTCGGCGCGTCGTGAGATGCAAAGTGGTTCACGTTCGTGACCATCACATGGCTCTGCGTTATGCCTTCACGATCCAGCTGCTGGACCATATCAATGAGCGGCGCGATGTCATCGACCTCGGGGCAGTGGATTTTGATGTCCATATAGGACGCCGGGGCCGCATCAAGAGCCACCGCCATCTTTGTGACTATGCCCAGGTTGCTCTGCAGGAAGAGGCCATCGACCTGGGGGCCGAAGCTGTTGGAGCACGCGTGTGCGCTGGGAGAGTTGGGCACAGCCCATTGCCCAGTCCGAAGAATCTCTCCAGATGGGAGGACCACCTCCAGGCTTCCGATGGAATGCTGTCGATCTCCTGAAACTGTGTAGCCATGTCCGCGATCCAGAGTCTAGTGAGTTCTGTAAGTCAGTGAGGAAATATCCCCTGCAGATGGTGGCTGCTCACGTTTCCCAGAACACTGCCCCATCCGAGAGCGGGCGTCGATATCCAGAGGTCAAGATTGTTCTCGTGCAAGTAGTCATAAACATCAAAGAATGTGACCCCCGGTTCCACAACGATATATGTGAGCTTCTCGTTGACCTCTAAGATGCGCTTCATCCGCTGAAGAGATAACACTACCGAGCCAGCTACCCGAGGTGCAGGTCCGCCGTAGCTATATCGAGCTGCTTGTTAAAATCGGATCAAATACACATTGTAACTGGAATATTTACCCGAAATTCTTGCCCTGTGAGCAGACCCACAAGGGAACTTTGTGTTGATTAGCCACCTTCAATATTTCCTGAATTTCTTGGACTGTCTCTGGGCTTGAGGATCGTTAGCCATCCGTCAGCAAAAACATTGGCCAGGGTAGAATATATCTCACCATATTCCCGCAGAGGCCTCAAATCCTTCTTCGAAAAGAGGATAAGGATCGCGAAAGTTGACCAGGCCCTCGCCGGTGATCACATTTTCTTCGCCTAAGATGGCTCGAAATTCGGCCAAGACACGCCC
The DNA here is from genome assembly GCA_000800745.1 of Diaporthe longicolla. Classification (NCBI taxonomy): domain Eukaryota; kingdom Fungi; phylum Ascomycota; class Sordariomycetes; order Diaporthales; family Diaporthaceae; genus Diaporthe; species Diaporthe longicolla. The sequence goes on along the minus strand of JUJX01000151.1, from coordinate 108,536 downwards.
TAAGCTATCCTCATCGTGCCCAGGCGGAAGGGCCCGAGTCCCCGGCTTTCTTGTTCCGAATGCATGGTCGTGATGTGCCTGTATCACGGGGTCTAAATACCACTGGACCATGGTTTTTCTTTGTTATTCTTCAACTTGATGTTGTCACAATATTCCACGACGGGCAGCAGAGCAAAGACGACGTCTCTCTTGTTCCTGTCAAGCTATTCTAGTGCACTTCGGTTGATGAACCGAGTAGGCGAGTAAATATGGAACATGATACACATGCGAAATCCTTGGCACATATCCAGCTGCATAACCCCATCAACCAGCAATCAAGGCTTGTGGATTAGTTCAAGGTGGCGTTGGTAGGGTCGTCAATGGGTGGGGAATGGAATTATCCCCCACCCGCCGCCTACACGGTGGGGTTTTCGAAGGACAGGGGGAACCTGGGAGGCTGCGCGGAAGGCTCGGATTTACGCCGGGGACTTTGGAACAAACTCCCTGAGGTCGTCGTCAGCATCGATGGGAAGGGGGACTTAGAGCCCATGTCTGGTCATTGAAAGACCATGGAAGTCAGACAATAAATCTTTCGAATGTCAGGTTGGGATAACAAAAGAACCCAACTGCAAAATCTGTCGTCGAATATCCAGTACTAGCAATTATAAACACGGATTTATCATTCTCAGCCAGCCACAATGGTTCACGTTGTTCCCGGGGTCGCTAGTAATGGCGGAACTCGGTTCCCTAAGCATTATGCTATGAGCAAATGGAATGAAGACCATTTGCGCTTCGAAGCCGACGTGTACGAGCTCGAGGTCATTGGAGAAATCCCCAGCACCATCCATGGTGCATTCTACCGGGTACAGCCTGACCACGCATTTCCCCCAATCTTCGCCGAGACAGAAGTTCCTCTGAATGGCGATGGAAATGTCAGCTCGTTTTATATAAAGGATGGCCATGTCGACTTTAAACAACGCTACGTGCAAACTCCCAAGTTAGTCGCTGAGCGTGAGGCGAGACGTGCGGTTTTTGGTCGTTACAGGAACAAGTACACCGATGATCCCCTCGTGCAGAATGTCCTCAAGGGGACAACCGCCAACACTCATGTCGTGTTTCACGACAACAAGTTGATGGCCCTCAAAGAGGACGCACGTCCGATGGAGCTGGATCCCATCACTCTCGAGACGCTTGGTTATCTTGATTACCACGGCACTCTCAAATGTCCGACTCACACGGCACATCCGAAAGCAGACTCCACGACTGGAGATCTGGTCTCTTTCGGCTACGAGGCAGCAGGGGATGCTTCGCCGGATATCTGTTCTTTCACTGTTGACAAGAATGGCAGACTCTCAGAGGAAGTGTGGTTCAAGGCGCCTTGGCCGTGCATGATACACGACTTCTGGGCCACGGACAATTGGGTCGTTTACCCCATCAACGGCCTCAAAGCCAGCCTTGAACAGATGCAAAAGGGCGGCGATCACTTTTACTGGGATGAGACGCTCGATCACCAGCTTTTGGGCGTCGTCCCCAGGAGAGGTGCGAAGCCAGAAGACGCCAAGTGGTTTAAGACGCCCCAGGGATGCTATTCACACACCATCAACGCATACGAGGAGGATGGTAAACTCGTTTTGGACGCAAACGTCTGGACAGACGTTCACTTTCCCTTCTTCCCTAATACCAAAGGAGAAAGGTTCTTCACCGACCCCAGGAAAGTCAAGGCTCCCATCCTCCGGTACCGATTCGACCCCAACGCCAGCACTAGCAAGATGATTCACCCTGAAGGCGTGCTCGTTGACGGTGTCAACGAATTCGGTCGCATAGACGACCGCCTTCTTGGGAAGAAGTACTCGCGCGTGTGGATTCTGAAGGTCGACCCGACGCACGAGATCAAGCTTAACGACCACGAGACAGCCGAGGGCAACGTCGGCTTCAACACGCTGGTCTGCTACAACTTCGACACGGGAGAGCTCCAGTCGTACCAGCACGGCGACGATACCACGTTTCAGGAGCCCGTGTTCGTGCCGCGTACCCCGGACGCCGCCTACGAAGACGGCTACCTGCTCGTGATTGCTGACCGCTACCGCGAGGGCCGAAACTGCCTGCTGCTCTTCGAGGCATCGGACATCACCAAGGGACCGCTGGCTGAGATAAAGCTGCCGTTCAAGTTGATGGACGGGCTGCATGGTAGTTGGGTGGACGGCCAGGACGTTGATGCTGCGAGGGAGGCGAGTGCGGCGAGGAAGGCTGAAGGAGCTCCGAACGGGAACGGCCTGTCTCATATCTAATTCGGTGTTTCCTGGTGCGAGCTTGGAACTTGTCGAATATCTTCATGTTTGACTGCGAAAATTCTTCGTTCAGGGCAGTGATCATTCCCAGTACTCATGCAACGATTGAAGTGTTTGAATTGTATATGGAATGCTCAGTACGAGTGTCAAACACCAGCTCAAACGGACGGAGTGACTCATTTCACTACTTTTACAATGGAGTGTCCTAGCCCCAGAATCAAAAGCAAGATTGAAAAAAACATCTTCCACGATTTGGCGGGTTGGGGAGCGGGGGGTGGAGGAGGACTTGATCTATGTTCCTGCGCACTGGCAGACACACGCAAGACCGGTATGGAGGAACGAGACATTGCATGATAAAAAAAAAGAAGCCACTAATAGTGGTCATAAGAAACGTTGCAAAAGACATTTATCTGGATCGTATATCCTAGAACATACAAACTCCGCCATTGACGGGAATATAAGCACCATTTACCCAACCTGCCTCTTCCTGACACAGTCTCCCAACCAGCCAGGCTACCTCCTCCGGTCTAGCAACCCGTGCACCAGCAGGCGTGCTGTCAATCATGGGCTGCAAGGCCTCCTTGATGAAGCTGGGGGCGGCATTGAATGTCTCCGTGCTCACAGGCCCAGGAGCAACAGCATTGACAGTACACCCATACTTAGGCGGCAACTCCGTCGCCCAACACTGCGTATAGTAGCGAACCATGGCCTTAGAACCCCCATATGCGCTACTACCCGGCTCAAAAGTGTGCGTCTGGGTGCTGCCGACGTTCACAATGCGCGAGTTCTGCCGCGATAGGTATTTCAGGACGGCCCTGGTGAGGAGGAAAACGCCCCTCCCGTTCAAGTTGGCCGTGTCGTGCCATGCCGCCTCCGCTTCTGCGTCGTCTGGTTCGTCGAGCAGTATCCGGCGGTTGATGCCCGCGCAGTTGACCAGTATGTCGATCTTGCCGCCAAAAGCCTTTGCTGCGGTATCTGCCAGCACTCGTGGGCCTTCCAATGTTGACAGGTCTGCCTCGATGGCTGTTGCTCTGCTTGGGTCATCAAAGCTTTTTAGGACCCTGTCGGCATTGGCTTTCTCGCTGGGGTTGGGGTAATTTATGGCGACGGAAGCACCATTTCTATAGAGCTCTCTGGCAATGGCAGCCCCTATTCCCAGGGAGGAGCCGCTGATTACAGCTACCTTGCCAGCCAATGATGACATTGTTTGCTAAGATTGCCTCCACGAAAAGAAAACACTTAGAGAGGCGTTTATTAGTATTCACCCTGTTTACATTAAATCCCGACCAGATAAAATTTTAAAATCAAGCGCATATTTAAACCATGCAGACCACACCTGCTCTGAACAAGGCTTCCTCTCTGCTCAGTGGACCTTTCTCCTTCCGATAGAAAGCGGCTCATACAACCGTAATCCTTGTTCATACCAGGCGCATCAAAATTGCAGTTGCGCTGACTTACCCACCACCCACCGAGGTGGCAATTCCGCGGCGTCAAAGGGAGTTGGGTGGGGGACATGGTGGTTTTGGGATATTGTGGGGTTGCTTCCGGGTGATGAGAATTGCCCGAGTCCGGCTGGTTATGCAATGGCGGTGTACGGCAGGAACTTATGAGCCGAAGCGCGCGGACACCTCAATTCTGAGGTTTCTATAGATACAGGACAGAACAAACATTCAGTCTATGTTGTTCCTCGGAGTGCAGCATAACGATATGACGAGTTAATAATGCGGCGGACACCCTCATTCGAGCCCAACCTTGGAACGTCACCGCATTTTTGGGCGAGGTCTTTCTCGCGAAAACAGGCCAGAGCCACATTATTGGTTGTTTCACTCGGGAAATTTGAAGATGGCTTTCCAAGTCAAGAATGTTGCATTAGTCGGTGTAGGTAATCTTTCTCACCCTGTTTGACTGTGACTTAAATTGTCGACAGGCAAGCGGAAATCTTGGTGTTGCTTTCCAGGACCATTTTGAATCTCGGCCGAATCTACCCTTCCAGGTGTCAGTATTGACGCGGAAGGACTCAAGTGCCGAATTCCCTCCGTCTTTCAATGTCATCCGCACGGATTACAGCCTCGAATCTCTGGAGGGAAGCTTCAAAGGGCAGGATGTAGTTATTATGCTCCTGCCTCCTGAATCCTCAGTGCGGCACCAGACAGTCATCGATGCTGCTCGACGGGCAGGAGTGAAGCGATTTTTCCCTTCTGAATTCGGCGTAAGGACGAACCATCCTGCGTTTCATGAGAATGTTGCCTTGTCCAAGAAGAAATGGTCCCATTTCAAGCACTTGGAGAAGACAGAAGATGTTATGAGCTGGACAGCTGTATTTTGCAACACTTGGATTGACCATGTAGGCCCCGTCTTCTCTAGTAATGCCTAATGACGGTATGCTCCTATAGGCGGAACACAGCACTGAGACTAACCACTGGGCAGTGTGTTGTTGATGGGCTCCTTGGTTTCGACATCAATGCCAAGACTGCAAGGATATTTAATGGCGGCGATGTGCCATTCTCCACTGGGACTCGCGACCTGGTGCCCAAGGTTCTGATTGAGCTCCTATCTAAGCCAGAGTACATGGCAGATACGGAGAACAAGTTCATCCACTTGGCATCTTATACTACCACACAGAATGAGGTGCTCAAGGTTATAGAAAAGCTAATGGGCAACAAGTTTGAAGTCTTGCAGCTGAGGTCGGAAGAGGTCCTCCCGCAGGCTGCGGAGGATGCGAAAAGGGGGCTCAATTGGGGTATGGCAGCCCAAGTCCAGGCTACTCTGTTTAGTCGGGACTCTGATGGCGAGGCTATAGGTGATTTCAGACCTGTGGGAATATGGAATGACAGATTGGGCTTACCCAAATCCGACCTGGAGCAGGATCTGAAAGGTCCGCTTACTGGGAACTGGAGGGGAGTTGTGCATTGGCAAGGGGAGTCAATCCCGGACTACTCAGTCTGAGGCGATCTAGAATTTGAGCGCGTGGTCATGGTCTCATTTTGCCAAATTCTAGCAATTGGCTACTTTTCACATCATACTCTAGGGATCAAACCCCCGTGTTAATCCACAGACTATGAAGTGAAAGAGCGCCAGTACTCCTAGTCCCTAATTGTTTGTATCGCTTTGTGAAGGGATCACCTCCCACTGTTCTGGAGCTTGTAAACTGTTTCAGGGAAAAGTTGCGTACCTTGAGTGGCTTACATTCTGCTTGGATCTTGAATTGTTGCGTTCTAGAGCACCCCAAACATAAAAGACAGGGATCTGTGACAGATGAAAGGTGATGCTTGCGGTGTTGAATTGCCTTCCGGGTCGGAGAACCCAGCTGTTAACTGGTAACAAGCTTCAGATGCGGCAGATCTAGTTGGTGTATTTGACTTTACTTCCCCGGATTTACCAGGGATTACCGGCCTAACCTTAACTCAAAACCGGGGAGTCCTTCCCACTTCCCGCCCTCAGGCCAACCTTGGAAACGTCCCGAGGTCGACCCACGGCTTAGCCCTTACGATTCCAACGTTGGCAAGAGAGGGGTTCATGCACTTGAATCCGTGGGGACTGGGTGTCCGGGGAATCCCATGGTGGGGAAAGCAGACATAAAAGATTGTCTGAGGCCGGATGGGCTTCCTGGTGGCTATCGACCCCGTCGCTCGCCCTGTTTCGATTCCTGCTAAACCCGCCCGCCTGCAGATCTGTGGGTAATTTATGTCATTCAATGTCTGGACCAGAGATGCATACGGTCACCCGCAGCGCTCGGATACATGCAGTTGACCGAGCCCCCGAATGTCCTTTTCTTATGAACGAGGTCTACTAGCAGTGAAGTCAATCACTTTTGGGTTTTTAGCATCTATCAAAACAGTCTCGTTATCGCACGCTAGCAGAGACAAACATGGCAGAGTTTGCGAAACCGAGCCCGCCTTCCTCAGACGCCTTCTGGCAGCTGATGAAGTCGCCTAGCCAGGACGACGATGGTATCATTCACATCACTAGCAAGACACTTGTGACAATTGCATGCTTGGTTGTCTCATATTACACCTTCAGCGCCATCCACAGTCTATTCTTCTCGCCTCTGAGAAATGTTCCTGGGCCGTTCCTCGCACGAATAACCCGCTGGTATGAATATTTCATGGTGCGAAAGGGCACATCGAATCTTGAATACGTCCGTCTGCATAAGAAATACGGTACCTATCATCCAATTATCACCCATTCTCACAGTGTACTGATGATACATCCAACATTGCAGGTCCAATCGTGCGAGTCGGACCAAATCGTTACAGCATAAGCCTACCAAGCGGTGTGAAGACAATCTACGAGTTCGGGGGAAAGTATTCCAAGACCGACTATTACAAACCACTGCAAGCCCCCGATGTCGATCAGCAAAACATATTCACCATGCAAGACAATGATCTGCACAAAGATAGGAGGAGGAAGATCTCTTCTCTTTATACCATGTCGTCGATGGTCTCTTATGAGAAGGCTGTCGATGAGATGACCGGAGTGTGCGTACGAAAGATGCACGAGTTCGCGGAACAAGGACGCCTGATCAATATTCCTCAATGGATGCAGTACTACGCTTTTGATGTTATTGGTGAGATCACTGTAGGTTGAAACACCCCACGTGGCTTGTTCTGAACCTGTTCTAATCGAGGAAACTCAAATCAAGTTCAGCAAAAGTTTCGGTATGATGGAAAACGAGCGCGACATTACCGGCATGATCCCCGGAATACATTCAGCGAACGATTCCTTGGGGTACTTTGGCGTCGTTCCCAGCTTGGTTCCGTGGGTGATCGGGCTGCCTGCACTACTCGGATATCTTCCTGGTGCTGTGGTCCTAAGCAGTTACGCCCTCAAGATGGTGACAGAGAGCCGTGAATCAAATATGGAGGTAACGAGAAAGGGCGACACTGTGTACCAGACGTTCCTGAAGAAGGTGTTGGACATGGAAGCTCAAGGGCGTTTGGGGATGGTCAATGTCCTGGAAGCCTGCGGAGCCAATGTTGGGGCCGGGTCCGATACCACGGGCGTCACCTTGAGTGCAGCCTTGTACTATCTGTACACGAATCCCGATAAACTACAGCTGCTAAGAAAGGAGATCGACACACAAGCCACAGCAGGTCACATCTCTGATCCAATCACATTCCAGGAAGCACAAGCCCTGCCCTACCTCCAAGGTGTCATCAAGGAAGTATTACGGCTCCACCCAGCAGTAGGAACCATACTGCCCCGTTTCGTCCCCAAGGGTGGTTTGGAATTGGGTGGTTACTATTTCCCTCCAGGGGTATGTGCACCCCATCCTGTCTCTGTGGTACCTAGGTAGAAGCAGCTGATTAACACTTGAAAGACTGAGGTCGGTGTGAATGCCTGGGTCTTGCATCAGAACAAGGGAGTCTACGGCCCGGATCCGGAGACCTTCAGGCCTGAACGCTGGATTGGTGAAGAGAAGACCAGCCTGATGGAATCGATGATGTTTGCGGTAGGGCAGCACTCTTCACACCATCACATCACTGGCGTATAAGCTAACAGGCCTTCTCACACAGTTCGGGGGCGGGTCTCGAACTTGCATCGGGAAGAATATTAGCCTACTCGAGATCACGAAGGTAATACCTCAGATTGTGCGTAACTTCGATGTTGAACTCGAGCACCCTGGCAAGCCAATGGAAATGCGATGTGCTTGGTTTGTATATCCCAAGTACAACGGGATCTTCAAGCCACGGGCCTCGGACTAATGCTCGGGATGTCTGCCGGTATGATCAGTAAAGCAGTGCGGTGCTTGCTTTCACACGTGGCTGTTGTTATTGGCTCGCTTCTGTATGCAGAAATGAGGATCTCATTCGAATTGCATCTGTGGGTTGCAGGATTGTTGATCGACACATGGCCATTGCGATAGTTTTCTAGTAGAAGGGGCGCAAAAATGACAAGAATGGACAGTAATAGATGTACGTGCATGATGATACGAGAATTCGACAGCCTCATCATCGCAAATGTGGACGATCACGGCTGCGTGGGTGCATGCCAAGCGGACGGTAACAGAGATTAGCCCGACGTCATGGGCATCTGCTATACGACCGCAAAGTTTTTCCAGCACTGACACATCGCGAACGTGGAATATCTAGCCGCTTTTTGTAGGCCAAGCATCTTGCTGCATCAACTCTGTTGTTGACGCAGAGTCTCGGCCCAATTGTCACCGGCATGCGAAAAACCAGTCCCCGCAATCCCCTCACCCAGACATACAAGCACTTGTGTGGGGAGTGGTACTTGACATTTACCCGGAATTCCATGAGGCTCATGGATGCGGGGAATGACGATCTAGCGGAAAGACGCAAGGAACAAGTCCTGGATAAATGAACAGTATAAAGCCTTAGAAGTAGACAAGTAGTCTGCCATAGTCCAGTCCAGTAATTGACGGACGGCCACTGAAAATGCCTCGATTCGCGAAGAGCTTGTGCTACCTTTTGGTGGCGTCACTGTCACGCCTGGCAGAGGCTGAAAATTCTACCTTCAACAATCCAATATTACCAGGTTTTCACCCCGATCCCAGTTGCATATTTGTTCCTGAGTGGGACGACACATTCTTCTGTGCATCATCCAGCTTTAATGCATTTCCTGGTATTCCAATCCACGCCAGCAAAGACCTTCAGAATTGGAAATTAATAGGTAAACCCACGCCCCGGTTTCTGCACTTCAACCGAGGAAGGCGCACAGCTAACTCACATATCAGCACATGTTCTCAATCGGGAGGAACAGCTCCCAGAGCTGGCTTACACCAACAGGTCTACAGCGTCAGTATTTAGTCAACCCATTCGCGAAGTGACTCCTCGATACTAATTTTTAATTCAGTGGAATTTGGGCGCCAACACTCAGATACCGCGATGACACATTCTGGCTCGTGACGACGCTGGTGGAAGACGATCGTGCCGCAGATGATGCTACTCGATGGGACAATGTAGGTCAATGCGAAGCTCTCACTGACCAAGACCTCTTTAATAACTCCCTGAACCTATAGATCATCTTCAAGTCAAAAGATATATACGATCCCTCATCATGGACCAACGCAGTCCACTTTAAATTCGAGGGCTATGACACAGAGCCATTCTGGGACGACAACGGTAAGACCTACATCGTCGGCTCGCACGCCTTCAAGGTGTACCCGGCGCTCGAGATCGCAGAGGCAGACCTTGAGACAGGCCAGGTTGGCGAGTGGCACAACCTGTGGAACGGCACGGGAGGCAATGCACCCGAGGGGCCCCACCTCTACCGCAAAGACGGATGGTACTACCTGCTCGTCGCGGAGGGCGGCACGGGGATGCTCCACATGGTGACGATGGCGCGGTCCAAGAACCTCCTCGGGCCGTATGAGTCGGACCCTGCCAACCCCGAGCTGACCAACGCCAACACCACCAGCTACTTCCAGACTGTCGGCCATGCGGACCTGTTCCAGGACCAGGCTGGGAACTGGTGGGGCGTCGCCCTGTCGACGCGTTCCGGTCCGGGGGACACATACTACCCCATGGGGCGCGAGACGGTGATGACAGCTGTGACCTGGGATGAAGGCGAGTTCCCGATCTGGACAAATATCAGCGGACAAGTCAACGGGTGGGCTCTCCCACCGGAGAACAAGGAGCTCGGCGGCTCGGGGCCCTTCATCGACGAGGGCGATGATATTGACTTCGCCCCTGGGTCAGAGCTTCCCGCCCACTTCACCTACTGGAGATACCCCAACCCAGATTCATTCGCCATCTCTCCGGAAAGCCACCCCAACACCCTGCGCCTGAGCCCGTCCAAGCTCAACCTGACCGCACTGAACGGGAACTACGCCGGGCCAGACCTCGGCGGGCAGACGTTCGTCGGGCGCAGGCAGCAGGACACGCTATTCACATACCGCGTCGATCTCGACTACGCGCCCGCCGAGGCCGAAGAAGAGGCGGGCGTGTCGGTCTTCCTCACGCAGAATCACCACCTCGACATCGGCGTGGTCTTGCTGCCGGCGAGCGAGAGCACGGCTGCTTTTCCGGGAGCGTCCGAGTCAGAGGAGCCGGCGGACGACCCCGCGGAGCTCATACCCCAGGTCCGGTTCAGGGGCATCTCGTCCGTGACGGTGCCCGAGACGGTGGTTGCCCCGGTCCCCAGCGCATGGCGGGAGGGACCGCTCAGTCTGGAGATCAAGGCGGTTAACATGACGCATTATTCATTCTCTGTCGGGCCGGCGGATGCACAGTCGCTGACGCAGACTCTGGTGACTTCGTCGAGTGATGCTGTCAGTTGGGGTTTCACAGGTAAGCGCCCTCTCTAATTTCGTAAAGATTCATGTTCAAGGATGGCAGTCACTGACACTTCACAAGGCGTTATTCTCGGTGTTTATTGCACGACTAATGGAGGGGAAGGGAGCACGCCGGCCTACTTTTCCAAGTGGCAATACATTCCACAGGGGCAATACAGAGACTAATCTATGCGACTAAAGTGCGAATGGGTGGTCATTCAGAGCTCGTAGAGTCAATGACATAGTAAATTGGCATGATTAATTACTGAAATTCAAATATGCGTGTCCATAATAAGCAGGAAAGAGGTCACGTCGCTTTGCAATTTGTTCCCTTTATCTCGGGATTGCCAAGGCGCCAGGCTCGCAACACGAGAGCAGTCATGACAACGGATCAGGAGCCGCTGCGAGGAATCACTAGTAGAACAAATCCTTTTTTGATGCCTGAATGAATTATGATTACAACGCTTCCGTGGGTGGTAACAGCCCAACGTAGTATTATAGTACCGTGGAGCTTGGCCATACAAGGTCCAGCCCAAGACAAAAACTCCCTCTCACGCAGCAGCACCCCCCACATCCTTCGTGCTCTTCTCCTCAATCTCCTTCTTCCTCATCGCATAAAACATACTCAGGTCCAGCGGGACCTTATCACCCAGCCACGTCGCCCTCTGCGTGTGGTTGCGCAGCTCCGTCTCCCACTCGCCAGCCCCTTCCTCGGGGACCGTGTTGGGGTGCACCAGAGCCGACAGCGGGCCCCTCCAGATGACCAGCCAGGGGATGAAGGCGCCGAACTGGGCCGGACTGAAGAGGTTCACCTCGAACATGGCGTAGGGGTGGGGGCCGACTGGTTTCTCCCAGAACGGGTAGATTCGGAGCTCGGGGACTGTGCTGCAGTGGTTAATATCCTGCATCTGGGTGTTTATGTACATACTTTTGTGATGTGGATAGGGGAACGCACACTCTCTTCTGATCCTGTCATATAGCTGGCGGGCATATTCTAGCTGTGACTGCATGTAGTAGATGTGGATGTCACTGTGCAATCGCCAAGTCAGTCATAGTCCGGTGGGTCAGCCAATCTCGAGATTCCTCTGGAAATACTTACAACCCGCCCCTCCTGCCCTTCTCTAATGGGTCGACAAAAGTCTCATAGGCCTTGCTGAGGACTCCGGTCTGTGGGTTCCTCAGGCTCTTTCCGTCCTCGGATGTCTCTTCCGACAGCGGGGGCTCGTTCTCGTAGCCGGCGAGAGGCGATGGGTACGTGAAAGCGAATTGGTCTGTCATCTTGGTAGGATATGGGGCTAAAACTCTGTGTTTGTTTTTAAGAGGCGTATATCTGCTCAAGCGAAACTTAATTGTTACGGCCAGTCGTGTAACAAACTTTATGTATGTGACGACGTAAATAGGTAGATGGCCTTCGACTTTATTGTGTCGTTAAGCTCGCTTAACCGTACTAATTGCCCCACACCATGACGACTGACCAATGCTCAAGTGCTTGGAGGCGAGTCCGGGCGAGGTTTTTGTCAGCCACGCTATTCGCATTCGAGGCGATTAATAAGCGCACTTCGAAATGCTTTGAAACGGCGAGTGCTGCATGAGTCGTGACGGTGGACTAACACCAGCAAAGCTTGGGGATTATTGAAGCCCAGTTCCAACAAAGTTCAAGTATTTCAATACTTCTGGTGAACTATCCAACATCAATTGATTTCGAATGGTTTTCCAGATTCCACTAATTGCCAATTCAAGACTCAGTTCTGGACTAAGTCTACTTCCATGCACTATGAGATCGTGCGTAGCCACTTTGAGCGGGCCCAAGTATTACGGGAACTGGGAAAGCTTTGAATATTGCGGTCTCGAATCCGCATATGGCACGCAGATATATGCATGTAGAATCAGATATATAGAATAGTTTCAGTGAGAAGGAAGACAAGCTTTTTTGCGCATAAACTGACTGGTCTTATGGTGTCACAATACAAGCTGATGCAAATCGCAAGGAGAGCGTGACTGGAGTTAATAAGCAATAAATATGCCCTGGTTCACGCGACTATGAGCCACAAAGGCAACTAGCTTGTGAATTGGAAAGACATTGACCGGTTCCACGGTAACAAGTGAAGGAAGCGCCGTTGGATGATAACCACAAAGTAATTGTCTGGCTTGCAGCACAAAAAACAACTCATAAATTCGCTTGCTGTAACCACTCGGCTTATCGGTTGATCGCTTACTCGAGAGCCGGTGACCGGGTGAAGGGAACAGACATTGTGCACTGCAAAACAAGCTTTTCCCAACTCACCAATGACAGCGGTCAATTGTTCGCTGAAAGTTTTCTAGATACGTGGTCTCCTACATATTCTGTACAATATGAGCTTCACAAATGTTATGCTAATTGTCGTGCTGAGAAGTCGCGTCTAAGCTGCGTCTCGGGTAATCAATACCCAGAAAGCATTCAAATTCGTTTGTGTCCTCCGTCTTACCCTGGGGTTTGCCGTATACGTACTCCCCGACCGGTCAACACACGTCTCATGTCTGCATGCAAGCCTGCCTGACCCACAGTATATAGCATGACCATTCGGGACAAATTTTCAGAACAAGTCACCCCAGTCATCATTGACTGAAACCACGAAGAGTGATTCCTCGGGAATGTGACCGACTGTCTAAACTCATAGCCAGATCAACCACCTGCATCTCAGACCCTGCATCTGCTGCATAAAGTACTCGATCTCTACGCAAGAACAGTACTCCCTGCTCGGATTAGTCTCCACCTTTTCACGTCTACTACAGCAACAATGTCATCATTCTACGACGTCGCCATCATCGGCGGCGGACCCGCAGGCCTCACGGCAGCAGCCACGCTAGCCCGGCAGCTGCACACGACGGTGGTGTTCGACTCGAAGCGGTACCGCAACTGGATGTCCAAGGAGATGCACATGGTGCCGAGCCTCGAGGGCAAAGACCCGGCCGAGTTCCGGCGCGAGGCGCGGGAAGGGATCACGTCAAGGTACGGCAGCACGGTGGAGTTCCAGGACGTGGCCGTGGCCAAGGTGCAGAAGAAGGGCGACGCGCACTTTGTGGTCACCACGGAGGGGGAGCCCGGCAGCAGCAAGACGTGGAGGGCGCGCAAGCTCCTCCTGGCCATCGGGTCGACGGACGTGTTCCCGCGGATCGAGGGGTTCGGCGAGCTCTGGGGCACGCGCATCTTCCACTGCCTGTTCTGCAAGGGCTACGAGGACCGTGGCGCGGCGTCGGCGGGCGTGCTTGCGGTGGCCCCCGTGGCGCTGCCGACGGACATGATGGTCATGGTGGCGGTGCACGCGGCGGCGAACGCGGCGCAGCTGGCGGACAAGGTGACGCTGTACGCCAGCGGGGACAAGCTGCTGGCGTCGGGGCTCAAGACGGCGGCGCGGAAGCAGCCTGGGTGGACGGTGGAGGCGCGCAAGATCAAGCGGCTGGTGGCTGACGCGGCTGATGCGGAGGTCGCGGGGGAAGGGAAGGGCGACTGGGTCCGGGTTGAGTTTGAGGACGGGACCAGCAGGAAGGAGAAGTTCCTGGTCAACCAGCCGCTGACGGTACCGGGAGGGCCGTTTGTGGGCCAGCTGGGGCTCACGACGAGTCCGCTGGGGGACATCCTGGCTGAGCCACCATTCCACCAGACCAGCGTGCGAGGGGTGTTCGCGGCGGGAGACTGCATGACGCCCAACAAGGTGGTGCCGACGGCCATCGCCAGTGGGAGCAACGCGGCTGTTGGGGCTTCGACACAGCTGCAGTCTGAGAAGTACGGCTTCAAGTCTGTGGTGTGACGGGGCGGTGGGGTCTGATACTGAGGTCGTCACTAGATTAGCTTGTTAGCGTGCTGCATAGATGTTCTGTCCATTGTCGTTGACCCGGTGGCTGTATGCATGAACAAGTACCGAAGAGGGAGGATGAGACGCTTGTGGTCCTATGGTCCTACTTGCACGCCAGGCGGAGGGCCAAGTCCCAAATCCAAGGACGACACGGCCCGTTGACGACGAGAATGCGGTCGCCAAGGAGCGAGGCAGCCGAAAACCAAATAAGAATACTCGGTTCTGCAGGGCGGGATGTGTCAAGACCTGGGCCCGGTGACACGACATTATCACATGCCCTTCTGGGGCAAGTTGCTGCAGGGCATGGCGCATAGGGGCTAGGCCAGGCTACACCGCAGCTGCTGGTAATCGTCAGACCAAGGGAAGGGAGGACTCAGCGTGGCGATGAGGTGTTGGTAATATAAATCTAGAGAACCACAGTGGTATTGCTACGACATGTGGCAGTAATTGGAACCATGCGACGGAGTACACTGGCTGAAATGTGCCAAGAGACAAGACCATGAGGAAGTAGACTAATCCACGTGCCCAGGAATTCAGTAGTGGAGGGGCAGCAATCAGGCGTGGTGAGGTGCATGGCGCATCATGATGATGAAGACGCGACCAAAAGGGCGGTGGGGCTGGCTGACCGAAGGCGTTGAGCGAGGAAGGAAGGTTTGCTCCAACACTGTAGATCTCCGCATAGAATCGCCTGAATTGGAAACAGTCAGCCAGCCATGTCGGGGGAGACCAAGCTAATTGACTGGGCATGATTGGCCCAAGCCTGCAACCACTTCAGGCACGTTCTCGACTGGATATCTCGACCTCAGAGCCGGCGCATCCTCTTGCCTCTCACCGTTTGTCTTGACTCACTTGCGCACTGCAACATCACGACAGACAGACAGCAACTACGAAGACTTCAGGGTCACATCAAACTGGTTGATTGACTTGTCGTTTCCACTGCCTGCTACTGCAATCCGACAGCTGACCCAGGGCCGACCTCAAACGCGGCCTTGTCCCTGAACGCGACGAGACCAGGCCCCACACACGACAAGTCTGCACTCTGCACTCTGCACTCTGCCGTGCTGTTCTCGACTCAAACCCGACTCGATCCGACCTTGGCCGCTTGGAATCAGGCACACCCACATTTGCCGCGTCTAGACGCACCCGAATGCACCTCCTGTTGCTCGAATAAGGGGTCCAGCAGTCGCCGTCCCAACTTTCCCAAACCCACGCCTTGCCAAGCTCGTTGGCTCCCCACTCGACATTCCGGGCCTCCCCAGCGCATGCATCCACGTCTGATGTCAGGCCCGATACAAAAAGAAATACCCACATTGACCGCCTCCTCCTCCTCACTACCTGCAGATTAAATCAATACCTCCTTTTTTTTCCGGGTTCCATCTGCCTGTCTCTAATTCACCTAGCCCTACGACTCGTTCCTCGTCCTCGCTCTCGTCCCAACCTCCTCGACCAGGCCTGGCCTGTCCCGACCCGAACACGTCTCGTCCTCCCACTGCCCAACTCGCTCGCATCGCTGCCCAAGATGGCCTCCTCCCCGGCCGCAGACGCCTCTACTTCAGCAGACGAACCCCCACCCAGGCCGCCTGTCATCCCTCGAGGTCTCGGTAGGCTCTCCTCCGCCGTCTCCATAAACGAGATGCAGCGCCCCCGAAAGCTCAAGCTCCTTATCGCCGCGAACGGGCCGAAAGATGTCGCCTGGGCCCAGACATTGGCCGTCAGGCTCTCGAAAGAGTCCCAGATCGTTGTTCGCGCTATTGTCGACGACATGACCCACAGGCTCGCCCAGGAGATCGTCTGCTATCAGAACAAGTCCTTCAACAACAAGGGCGACGGCTGCTCTAGGGAGATGGACGACTTGCACTACCGTGCCTTCGAGCTGGTCGAGTGGGCAGACCTGCTTGTACTGGCACCCATCGACACCGACAATCTGGCAAAGATGATGGGCGGTATAGCAGATACACTTCTACTGGAAGTACTACGCAGCTGGGACGCTTCCAAGAGGATACTCATGGTGCCCGGCATGTCCACACATATGTGGGAGAACCCGGTTACCAGGAAACAGATGGGAAAGCTGCACCGGAAGTGGCAGTGGATCAGGGTGCTGCAGCCCATCCTCTGGTCCTACGACGGGCCCGAGCATCACGGCGTGCCTAAGAGGGTGGCCAAGTGGGGCGCCCTGAACGAGCTCGTCACCATTATCAAGAACCAGGCCGACCTCCTGTCGTTGGGCCACGACGTCGACGCTGCAACTCAGGGGCTCGTCGCGAAGAACAGCAAGCAATCGACCACCACCCTCCCCGCCGAGCTGTGGAGCATCATATTCGAGCACACCGGCGACTGGGAGCTCGCCCAGGCCTGCGGGATCTACACCAACCTCCCCGTGCCCACGCACCTGGGCTGGCGCCTCGAGCCGCGCGACCCCACGGACCCCCTGTCGGTCTACCAGCACGAGCTCGAGTGGACCATCCTGAGCGCGAGCTCCGACGCCATCTGCAAGAAGCTGTCCGAGGCGCCCGACTCGTTCCACGAGCTCAGCGCCCTGGCCATCAAGCTCATCTTCAAGTTCACGCTGACCGAGGTCCTCAGCTACGTCGAGGCCAACTGCCCGCACATGTTCAAGTGCTTCGACGGCAAGACCATCCCGACCAAGGCCTCGGCCTACTACGGCCGCATCGAGATCCTGGACTGGTGGGCGCGCAGCCCGTCCTTCCTGCAGAAGCAGTACGACAACGAGGCCGTCGACGTCGCGAGCCAGAACGGCTACGTCCACGTCCTCGAGTGGTGGAGGCGCTCCGGCCTGCCCCTCAAGTACACCGGCGCCGCGCTGGAGCAGGCCTCGGCCCGCGGCTACATCCACGTGCTGGAGTGGTGGCGCGAGGCGTACCTGCAGAACCCGGCCGACATCTCCCTGAAGCCGGGCAAGTCCATCCTCGCGGCCGCGCAGTACGGCCAGCTGGACGCCATCCGGTGGTGGGAGGGGTCCGGGATCACCTTTGGGCACGAGGAGCAGGTGTGCAAGGTGGCGTCGCGGTACGGCCGCGTCGCGGTCCTGGAGCTGTGGCGCGAGCTGAAAGGCGACGACAAGCTCAGCTTCGACTGCTCCATCCTCACGGAGCCGACGCTCTACTCGCACATCGGCGTCCTCGACTGGTGGCTGCGCTACGCCCACGGCGAGCTCCCCGGGATGGACGGCCGCCGCGCCAAGAAGGTCGAGTACCGCATGATGGACATTGAGGAGTCGCTCGAGGACGCCCTCGGCGACCAGACCGAGGTCCGCCGCTGGTGGGCCGAGAACGGGCTCAACCTCGGCATCGGCACCACCGCCTGGATGAAGGCGAGGGAGCTCTAGGGGAAAGGGGAGGGGGGGTGCTCCCTCTCGTGCCGTTGGGTTTTTTCGTTGTTTTATCTCACTGCTGGTGATCATTCGTATATACATACGTACTACATACATGCGTCATCTCATCACGGCCAGTCACGCCGGCGCATGACCTCGGGAGGCAGGGGAGGGATTGGGGGTTCTGTTATAGCCCTGACTTCGGGTCTGGAACTGCCATTGGTTTTGGTTGGACGGGGAGGGAGGCGTTTTGCATTCTGCATTCATAGCAAGGCGTCTGGGTAGATATCAAAAATTGAATCACGGATCGATTTTGTTACACGCGCGCAAGAATAAAAACGGCATGCCCCTGATTACGTGAAAGGCCACCATCGGCCGTGGATGAGAGCCTTCTGGGACGTATCATCATCAGTGACCACAAAACCCGGACTTCCCACTGACGAGTCCGCGCTCTCGCCCCACACTGGCACCTGCGAGTCTTCGACGATATTTTCCATCGAGTTAGAGCACAAGCAGGCTATGGCTGGATTCGTACTGTACCCCAATATACGCGTATTTAGTCTGTCAACTGTAAAGGACGACATGTGAGCCGCCCGCCAGGCCTCCCTCACCTTACTAGTTTCTGGGGAATTGATGGGCTTAGTTGCCATGTAGGTAGATGGATAGACTGGTTCATCAAGGCTGTTGCCCAGGTGGTGCCACGGTACCGGCGGTACTGTCATTACGACATGCTTACAGGAAAGCTGCCAAATATTCAACTAACTATGCAATACAAAGTAGTACAATGCCATACCATTCCCAAAATGACGGATTTATGATCTAAAGCCAGCCATACATCTATCACCCTGCACCACTGGAACCATGTTGCAGACAGCCAAGAGAGATGGACAGTCGAGTCGGTGGTTCCGAGTCGGTGGTCTGGTCATGTCAGAATCACGCACTCTCGCCTGATGCGATTGAATTCTTCCTCTGAAGTTTACCAAAGGTTTTGTATCTTCTCATCGTGATCCAGGCGCACATCACGAAGTGAAGGAAGAAGAGGAAGCAGACACCGGCCGTAATTCCAGCTGTCTGACACGATGAGATTAGCCAAACTCGCAATCGTAAGGTTGCTAGCTAGATTCCAGGGCGAGCACTTACAAGCGGGGTGAGATCCACATTCCGACCGTCAAATAACGGCGCTAGGATGAGTACAAAATAGCCCAGGAGGAATAGGACCCAGGCATAGTTCATGAGCATGAGCGGCGTCTGCCACACCCAGAACATCATTGGGCCAAGGACTAGAGGAAGGAGAGTGTCCAGCTCATCGTTACTCTTGGGAGAGCCTGAACTGCGGTCCTTGTCGTCTGGGAAATCATTGGGGAACTCTGCCAGGAGGCGGTCCTGTGCAGAGCTGATAAGCGAGAAGATGGAAGATGTCAGGCTCCAGTGCCAGAGCATGGTGGTGACCCAGTAAGTGTGATCAAGGACCGGCCAAGTGAAGGCGGCGATTACAGCCGCCGCTGACAAACCGGCCTGCATAGGTGCCGGTCAGAATCAAAACAAATTGGCAGCGTTGAGCAGGCGCGATGGGTACCCTAGGGTAAGGTGTGATTAGACTGACAGCCTTTCCGACGAAAATTAATTCTTTCTCCTTGCGGTGTCGAAAGTTCACCAGGGCTTGGCGCAGCCTTTTCTGATCGGCGTTGTGTTCATGACGTCTGATCCTGCTGATCGGATCTACTGTGTAATACTTCAGTGAACCTTGGTAACATATTGAGGTCAAACGAAAAAGTATTTTCCCGGGATCTGGAAATCGACGAAGAATATATTGACATAGACGCATATACGACTCTTTCAAGGAGATCTGAAGCATCTCGACGTAGGTAGAGATTTTCGTGAAGTGAGGGAGCAGGCGGTAGTTGTCGCGAGTGTCAAAGTCGGTAGCTCCTGCCTACATAACATGACAAGGCCTCAATGATAACGAATCCGAGGCCTTCTGAAACCTTCAAACCCCTGCTATTGTGCCAATAAAGGGGTTAAGTCCCCTCTCACTATCTCTGGCCCGCAGGTGAGATTTGTTGCTCTCACGCTGGGACAAGGTAGGGAAAGCTGCCAACGAAAACACCGGAGGTGAATGCGGAATTAAGCGCCGTGAAATTATTCCAATGTTCAGATAAGTTCAGCTCAAGACTCTGAAAAAGCAAAAAAAAAAAAAAGAAAAGAAAAGAGCAACATGTGTATTCATTTATGGCCAGTTTGTGCAAATTGGCACATCCTTCCGATGCCGAGGCTGATGTGAGCGGTCACAAAACGTACAACTCGGAGATTAGCGACAACGGCATCGTTTCAACTTACCCTGCTCATGCGGCTCAACTGGTTTTATTGTTTCTTTAGTACTCCTTCCCCGAAGATTCAAAGTTGGTTGTGGAATGCCCTCGATCCAGAAAATCTTTCAAGGCAATCCTGACAGGAAGCATTGTCCTAGAAGTACCACAAGACAGCCCTGAAGCACACGAACAAAACACTTCGAGACACATTACACCATGGCGCAAAACCAAGTAGAATCGGAACCGCTACTTTTGTATCACGATATGTACTTGTACTACGCGCCAATCAGCAGTCTAAAGGGCTTGCCAATTGACACGCCCTACGGTCCATTGGCCCACTGGGCAATATGTGTTGAAGGGAGATGTTATGAACTCATAGGAGATGGAAAGAACATGTTTGATAAATTGCTTCGCCTGGAGAAGAGCACGTACCGCACATCCTTCTCCCCAGAAAAGGCCTGGAGTGATGGAAGATTCCGAGACGGTCGGAAGTTCGACAAGGTCATGCTGGGTCGCACACTACTGTCAGAAGGGGAAATTGAGTCCTGTGGTAAGCAGTTGTTCGATAACTCTCCCCAACGTGGAGAAATACAGCGCATTATTGACCTGGCACCGTTGGACGCGTGTTGAAACTAATTTGGTGGGATCAGCAAATCTCATATAGACGGGCCTCTTTGGCAGCGAGTACTCGCTTTGGCGAGGCCTAGACTGTCAGCATTTCGCCCGGGTCCTCACCGAGTGCATAGGGGGCCAGACGGCGATCGGTAATTTCGAATCGTTCAAAAGCAAGCTCAATTCCGGGTATTATCGTTACTCAGCTATCTGTGCATCTAGTGGAGCGACGATTTTGATGAGCGCCCCCGATCCCACCTTCACAACCCAGACTTTCGGCGCGGCACTCGGTCTCACGTGTGCAGCGGTTGGAACAGTATCAATGCACTACAGCATAAAGAAACGTGATAAGAACAGGGAGAAGTTTGTTAGTTGGTGGCTGGGAGGCTCGCAGAACAACATGATCCAAAATTGAGGCCTGGGAAACATCTCGATTGGAGAGAGATCCCCCAAGGCCGCCATCGGCCGTGAGTAGAAGCGTTTTCGGACCTGACAACATCGTCACGAGGACCAATCCTCTCCCTCGGCGCGGAGAACTCCTAGACAATCATCCACCAAGGTGGAGCACGAAGCAGGCTATGGCTGGACTTTCGTGCTTTACTCCAATATACGCGTATTCGTCTACAGACTGACGAGATCGTGTTAGCCGCCCGCCAAGCCTCACCTCGCTTTCGTTAATCGTGGTTCCCCCGCTTGTTTCTCCCAGTTCTTGTGTGTGTAGGGCGGGATTCTCCACCCCACTAAAAATATATCACATGGACGGTGGAGTTGTCAAAAAACTCGATCTCCAAGCCAGGCTCGTTCGCGGGGTAATGGGGTCAATGGCTGGTCATGCCGGTGGCAGCAGCAATATGGCAAGTGGTATCGTTGTGCTGGTGGGTAATCTTCGGCTGATGTCTCCGCCAGGAACGGGGCAATATTTTGGATTTGTCATGTAGCTAGCTACCCTATGCAAATGTTTGCTATTATGTCTAAATGGTGCATGGAGGAGTACTGGTTCACGGGAACAGTAAACAAAAGTGTGTGTGTACCGCGACAATAGACTTCGGTTCCTTAACTGGCACAGCTTTTACAGCCTGAACAATCCATGTGTGCTTCTGACGGCCTCGGTACTTCGACATCCACTACCAATGCGTGCCATCCGTTCCAGGAAACCATGCTCCGTGACTCCCCGGTGGTCTTGCCAAGATCTCCATGCCAAGTCATAAACGACGCCCGGCATACAGAGACGGTTGCACGGAATGGAACATTATACCCCAAGAGTAGCATCTGTATTGTCTAGTAGCACCTGGGCAGTATAGTGACGTAGGCAAGGAACCTCACTTTACACCAACATTTTGCGCAGGGCGAATGTCTCCGTTGCTTCTTGTACCCCACACACCTTGAGAACAAAGAGGGTATAACCGTGGACCAGAAAGGCAGCTGGACCCGTCCAGGTCGATAGTGAAGGCATAATGATTAGCCCAAATGGAGATGTAGGCGGAGTATACTCGTGCTGTGCTCTCCCGAATCCGGATGGGATGGCAATATTAACAAGCTGCGACACTCTAAATTCATTTCAAGTTGTTGAACGTGGACTACAACACATGCTCAAGCTGTTCATCTCCTTTCCACCTGGGCAAACATCAGAATGAAGCTCTCACATACACTGGCAGCTGTCGCAGCAACAGCGACACAAGGTCTTGGAGCCCGTACGTGTTCACCACGGGACTCAACATCTCCCCCATGCCCTATTTGGCTGACTTCGATATAGCCATATCCTCCACGCCGAGCATCCTGATCTTCACCAAGACCGCGGGGTACCGCCACGACAGGCAAGTAATCAGTTTCTTTAAACCCTTGGCTTTTACGCATGTTATCTGACACCACATACGCACGTAGTATTCCAAACGCCATCAACCTCATCACCTCCATCGCCAACAAGAACCAGTGGCCCGTCGCGGCAACAGAGGATTCGACAGTCTTCACCACCCCAGGCGCCCTGGACAACTACACGACGTTGGCGTTCCTTCATACCACCGGCGACTTTCTGGTAGAGCCCGAGTTTGATGGTCTATATGAGTTCCTGATCAATGGTGGTTCTTGGCTCGGGATTCACTCAGGTTCGTGGCTCCTCGTTTGATTTTCTTCTTCTACTCTTCTTTCTTGCTTTCCACAATGGTATTTCGCATGAATACTGAACGAGGTGAAATAGCTGCCGACTTTTGGAACAAGACGCCACCTTGGTACACAACCTTGGTCGGATCTCAGGTGAGAGTTGTCTCCTCAGTTTATATTCACAAATCCGTCGCGGATGGCCCCTAACGTGTCAAACCGCAGTTCGAGTTCCACCCGTGCTCCCCGGACTGGACATGCACCGACGCGCAGAAAGAGCGCTACCCTACAGGTAAGGTCCCCAGTTTACACATGTACATACACATCTCAACTTTCGGAGAGACAACTTCGCCGATCAGGGGCAAACATGCTAACCCCATTTTCCTTTGGTGAAAAAGGCGGCAACATCCGCAACGACATAATAACGATCCAGGACCCAAACCACCCCTCCACGGTGGGCCTCCCCACGAGCCACAACCGCACGGACGAGTGGTACTCGTACAGGGACAACGTGGGTCTCTCGCCCAACTACACCGTCCTCGCCACCCTGAATGAGACCTACATCGACGACATCACGCCGGCGTACCTGAGCATGAAGCCCACGCACCCGATCTCGTGGTACCATACTTTTGAGGGCAAGGCTAGGGCGTGGTACACGGGCCAGGGACACACTGTTGACACGTATAGTGAGGAGTACTTCATCCAGCATGTTACTGGGGGGTTGGAGTGGGTTGTTGGCGCGAGGGAGTGAGAGGGGGGAATTTGGTGAAAGGGTCTGCTGTCGGAACGGGGAGGGCGGCGATAGGCATGGTCTCGTGATTTGGAGGGCCAGAGGTACAAGGGTAATGATAGAGCTGATGACTATGTCCATCACTAGTATATACCATGATCAATTGCACGTATCCGCTCCGCATATACTTGTGTGGTACAGTTGTCATTTCCGAACAGTGGTTGTGTCACCTGGGCATGGAGATTGCATCGCACACTCGTGTTTCCCGGCCAGTTGACTGTGTTCAGGGCGAATTACACACCAGAACTTTCCCCTTTAAGGAGAGGCGAGAGGCTTGTGCGAGCATGAATGCTCTCGACCATCAAGCGTTTGCTATATCCCTGCCTCCAGAACATGTCTAGCCTTATCGACCTCCTCGTCATAGAATCATGAGACCCAATCTACCTCTAGACTTTAGTCACGATATAATCTGACTTTGTCCAGATAATGTTCATCCTTCTCCAGTTCCTCGTCCGTCGAGTCCTCGACCTGAAGTACAGAAGTGACTTCCGAAAGCGTGGGCTCGATCTTGTCCTTCTGACGGCACTCCAGCTTCAACTTCCGTTACAAGGCCTTCTAAATTGCGAGCATGCCAACGACTTTGATGGCCAAGATGGATGCCCGTGGCCTACGTACAGTCCTGCACATGATGAAAGTCGTCGTGTCAAGTTACTAGAGTCCGGCGACCATCGGATGAAAGCTTGGTCATCCAATCCAATCCCTGCTAAGGCCCAAGTGAACGACAAACGCTGTCATGGGGGAACCAGTGCTCGATCGAGCAAGCCACACGGACCCCACGCACACAGTCGAACATCCTTCCATATTGCTCGAGCGTCAACACACGTCCCTTGACCCCTCTGTGCGTCTGGGTGGGGCATTGGTGCCATTGCACTTTGGGGACCAAGTCATTCAGGTATATAAACCTACTTGATATGTCCATCACAATGACCCCAGACACTTTAGTCGAGTTGTCTAAGACGTTAACTTCAAAGCAATATGCACGGTCGACTGGAACGCGCTACGGCGCGGTTCGGACCTTCCACTTCGCACACCCTGTTGAGCTTGAAGGGACGCGTCGAGACATTCCTACTTTTTTTTGGTAGTTTTTGGGGCTCGAACTCGCGACCTCTCGAACTCGCGACCTCTCGAACTCAAGGCCAGGGTGGAAATGGGTCGGTTGCTTGGGCGATGGGGCTGATGTCGTTGTCTGCGGTCATCCAACGGAGCATTTGCCAGCTCCAGGATGGAGTGCTGTCATCCTCCGAGTGATCGGATTCGCATGATCAATGAAGCAAATCGCCCCCCAGAGAACCTTCCACACCACAGACAGCACGAAGGCTAGCCCAAATTGATCTTCGGCTTCGGCACCTTAGACTGCTTCGAGCTAATTCAGGCCACGACGGCATGGGTGTGCTTCACATCGACTGGCACCCGTGAGCAAGGATGTCAAGTACGCCAAATGGACGGGCACAACGCCCGATCGAAGTACTTTGCGGGTCTGAACAACGGGGCACACCATCGGCCAGCCCCTATGCGCCGCTTGTCGGCTCGGGGCGTGTATCTGTACCGGCCAGTTGCAATGTAGCAACGTCCCGCCGCACGCGAGTCGTTCCAATTCTTGTTCCAATGTCTTTCACTCGGACTAATCGCTCACTGGAACTTGGCCGGGTTGCTCGGGATCAGCTTCCGCAGGACCTCGAGCTGCCTCGCCTGCGCCCTCGTGCGGATGTCGGCCACGTCGCGCTTGTCGCGTCGGTGAAGACCGTTGGAGAAGACGACGGTGTAGTCCGGGACGGTCTCGCCAGGGGCAATTGTTGTGCGCGGCGAGAGTGTGCAGTACTGAGGACCATCCTTGTCAGCTATCGCAGTCCGAGACTTATTGCTCCTAGATGGTGATGTTCCAGGACGTAAACAAAGCACGGCAAGGGAGTACCAACCTTCCCAACAACAGCACCGCTGCCTATCCGGCTGCCGACGCCAACGATCGTGCCCTCTCCAATCACGGTACCTCCAGCCTCGACAGTCGAACCAACCTCCACGGTGCAATAATCCATTATGGTAACAGCAGCCCCATTACCACCAGATTTTGCGCCTCCAGCCGGGAGCGCGCCGACGACTGTCCGCTCATGTACGACGCAGCGCTTGCCGATATCGATGCCTCCAGCCAGTGACTCGATCTTGGCGCGCGGGTGGACGAGGCTCTCGGTCCGCAGCTGGATTGTGTGGGCGCCTGTGAGGATGGCTGAGTCGGCGATGACCAGGGAGCTGGAGAAGCGGACGGGAGCTTTCGGGCCGGCTTGTGCGACGGGCGGGAGGATGGAGTGGCGCTTCGAGGAGGAGGACGACATTCTGCCGGCTTGTCGTATAGCCCGACTAGCGTGAAGGGCGAAAATTCGGGTTGCTTCTCGCTGCTGTTACTAAGGTGTCGCGAGCAGAATGGGCATGGTTGTTGATGTTGATATCGGGTCCGGTCGGCGGAGTGACGACTAGGCCGGTAGTCGTGCAGTAATTGGGGTCCAAGAGTCAGTGACTTCCCCCGAGACAGGCGGCTCCTTGCTGGACGATTTTGCCGTAGAATATTCGTAGTGGTTGCGGCGGGTAGTCTCAAGAATGCGTGAAGGGTGTCAAAAGCCTAAAGTCAATGAGGTCAGGCCGAGGAAGCTCGTTGCCACCCCTGCAGACGGCGCACTAACAGCAACGGTGCTAACTCCCACCCAACACGAGAGCGATTGCACCTCCGGTCTGTTATCGCCCCGGATCGCAGAGCCTCACAGGACCAGTCTGGGCCAATCAACGCATCTTCCATTCTAAGCGGCCCCAAGTTTCAATTGCACCTGGGCTTCGCTATCCCGACAACCAACGCCAGCGACTTTCTGCTGCCAATTGGCACCCCCCAACACCGCTCGACCGAGCACCGACACACACCACACGCCACGATGTTATCACGAACGACAGCACCGACAGCAAAGTCCTCGGCCCAGGCCCTCTCCAGGGCGGTGGCGCCAGCGGCAGCAGGAGTGGCGGCCAGCGGCACATCCCCACGAAGCTTCGCGACTGTCCAAGATGGCAACCCCGTGAGGCACTATGGTGGCCTCAAGGACCAAGACCGCATCTTCCAGAACCTCTACGGACGATACCCTCCCGACCTGAAGCACGCGAAGAAGATGGGCGACTGGCACAAGACGAAGGAGATCGTGCTCAAGGGCCACGACTGGATCATCGGCGAGATCAAGGCCTCTGGCCTGCGTGGAAGAGGAGGTGCCGGCTTCCCCTCGGGGCTGAAATGGGTACGTTGTGCTCGATGCGACTAGACTCGGCCACAATTGGTGTTTAGAACCACAGACACGGGCGCTGACACTGCTCTCATAACACAGTCTTTCATGAACCCCAAGGGCTGGGAGAACGACAAGAAGCCCCGCTACCTCGTCGTCAACGCCGACGAAGGCGAGCCTGGAACATGCAAGGACCGCGAGATTATGCGAAAGGACCCCCACAAGCTGGTCGAGGGCTGCCTCATCGCCGGCCGTGCCATGAACGCCACCGCCGCCTATATCTACATCCGTGGCGAGTTCGTCCATGAGGCCGCTATCCTGCAGGAAGCCATCAACGAGGCCTACGCCGACGGCCTGATCGGCAAGAACGCCTGCGGCTCCGGCTACGACTTTGACGTCTACGTCCACCGCGGTGCTGGTGCCTACGTCTGTGGCGAGGAGACGAGTCTGATCGAGTCGCTCGAGGGCAAGCCCGGAAAGCCCAGGCTGAAGCCTCCATTCCCGGCCGCCATCGGCCTCTTCGGCTGCGCGTCGACCGTGACCAACGTCGAGACCGTCGCCGTGGCGCCCACCATCTGCCGCCGCGGCGGCAGCTGGTTCGCCAGCTTCGGCCGGGAGCGGAACCAGGGCACCAAGCTGTACTGCATCAGCGGCCACGTGAACAACCCCGTCACCGTCGAGGAGGAGATGAGCATCCCGCTGCGGGAGCTGATCGACAAGCACTGCGGCGGCGTCCGCGGAGGCTGGGACAACCTGCTCGCCGTCATCCCGGGAGGCTCGTCCACCCCGGTCCTGCCCAAGCACGTCTGCGACGACCAGCTCATGGACTTTGACGCCCTCAAGGACAGCCAGTCCGGTCTCGGCACGGCGGCCGTCATCGTCATGGACAAGAGCACCGACATCGTCCGCGCCATCGCCCGCCTGTCCCACTTCTACCGCCACGAGTCCTGCGGTCAGTGCACGCCCTGCCGTGAGGGCAGCAAGTGGACCGAGCAGATCATGAGCAGGTTCGAGAAGGGCCAGGGCCGCCTGCGTGAGATTGACATGATCCAGGAGCTGACCAAGCAGGTCGAGGGCCACACTATCTGCGGTAAGTACTGAAATAAATCCTTCCCCCCCTTTTCCGCCTCCGTTCCGCCTTTCTATGCCCCGGCTGACTTCTACCCCTCTAGCCCTTGGCGAGGCTTTCGCATGGCCCATTCAGGGTCTCATCCGACACTTCCGGCCCGAGCTGGAGAGGCGCATGCAGGACTTTGCACAGAAGAACGGCGGCGAGGCTCTGGCCGGCGGCTGGGCGCACGACACGAGGGCCAAGGGCCAGCTCGTCGCCCCAGGCCAGTAAAGGGGCCACGAGGCAGATTGAGAGGTTTGTGTGTTAGAGACACGAGGTGGTGGGTTCGCAAGTAGCGGCGTACGGTGGTCTAAGAGGTTAAAAACAAGAAATCTTTTTAAAAACTCTGACTTTGTACATTGTTCCTACGTCAGCAGTTGTGGTAGAATTTCCTTTGGGAATGTACTATACTTGCGTGTGCATGCTGCCCAAGGCCTGTTCTTTCCTGTGCTTGGTCAGCAATGATGATGTCCCTGATAACTAGATCCGGCCCGCCAGCTGTGAATATCGGCCAAGTGCGTGCCGTAACAATCATCTCGGACGCCACCTAAGTGGTTCAAAATCACAAGCGCATCTCCATGTCCGCGAAACAGCTGTTTACCAAATGGAGTCCGCCTTTGGCTGGTGTCCCTCTTGATTCCAGTCAGATGACTCGGTTGCTTCGATATCATATCAACCAGAGATCCGAAGAAGAAGAAAACGAAGTCTATCAGAATGTAGACAATCTTTCGCTAGAAGTCACTGTTCTTGTCCGCGTTGCAATATAATGCCACAATATCACCTAAATTTTGCAAGGGCAGGAATTCGGACTTGATCATTTTCTATTATAGGCAGATGTATCTTCTCGTGAATCCTCCGTCTGTCATATCAGGAATCGCAGTTGGCGCTTGGTGCTGCTGCAGGGTGACCAATCTAATATTGTCTCTGACCAGGGTCATGTTGTAGGTGCTGAGCCAGAGGTCAGGCTGGGTCAAACCAGTCTCCTCGATGGCGGCAGGGGCGAACTGAATGGTGGAATCAAATCCCCCGCCGTGATCTCGGATATGAGTCCAAACCTTTGCGATCAAGGTCCAGGTCTGCTTGTGGGGCTCCTTCTCCCACATTTCTCGAATGAATGGGCTTCGGTCGGCTTGAGAGTAGGCAGGGAATGCGTGCTGCCTAGCAGAACTATACCTCTCCAGCCAAAACATCTCCCAGCAAAAGACCACAGCTAGAGCCAGATCTCGAATGATTCCAGCCCAGATAACCAATGTTTCACGAACAAAATCCCAAGTCTCCAGGGTAGCCGTACTGATCGGGGCGTGCAAAGTATTTGGGCTTGGAGCATTCTCCGTAGCCGATGTTGATGTTCGTCCCGTTGCCCAGGTGCATCTAGACAGGCAACGTAAATCAATATCGCATCCTTCCACAATGACAATGTCTGTGCTCAGATTCGTGGTTTGTCTTACCTGGCCCGAGACCTGGTGGTGATCCCCGTCCCTCTGACTCTGGAGGCAGCAGCCTGCAAAGTTGAAAGCCCGGTGGCCGCTGGCGATGGAGGCGGCCACGGCAGCCAGGTTTGCGGCTTCTGTCATGACCGTTTCCCCGGTGTCATTGCACCACTGGATCGTGTTCTGTCAGATATCTCATCTTTCCAGCATGGCAAGTGTGTACGTGGTGCGGACTGACGTAGACGGCAGTGCTGCCAGGATTTCCTTTCGTCCCAGCACATGCGAGGCGCTCACAGTTCGTCCCACCGGGAATGCCTGCAATCGACCACATGGCGTTCTCGGGGTCCTGTCCGCCGGGGGCGCCGACCCTGGACACGACTTCTTGAAGCTCGTTCACTGTGCAGGTCGGAGTGGTCAGCTATGTCCGTAGCATGATGATGGAGTGCCAAGGAAGGGGAGGCCTAGAAGAAAAGAAGTGTCTGTAATCGTGTGTGGTCGGATTTTACTTGCCATCGCCAGTGGCAAAAGTAGAGCAGTACCAGTCCATGCGTCCGAAGAAGTCGGACAGCTTCATCGCCCCATTGATGTCGTTACGGGCGGCCATCCTGTCTGGGGACTTGTAGTAGTAGGTCGAGTTACCCGCGTCAAACACCTCGGAAGCTTTGTAGCCTGGCGGAGTGTTGCTCATGAGCTGGCTTGTCGGGGCGTAGTCCTTGGCTAGGGATGGGTTGAGCGCAAAGATCTGCTTCTCGATGGACGACGCATCACCGTAGAGGGTCACCCTCCCGTAGCCAGCTACCTCACCAGTCCAGCTGAGACCTGAGAAGGGAGACTTCGTCCCATCGGCGGCGAAGGTGAGACGCAGGAGGGAAAAGGAAAGCTATGCCATGGTCAGGTCTGATGGTCGTTTCTTCTCCAGCGGAATCGTGTGGAGCACGTAAGGGTAGGAATGCGATGCCAAGTTCACATTGCAGTGGGAAATTGTTAACTTACAATTGCAAACGAATACAACATGCTGGACAGGAAAGTTGTCGATGGTGGTCTCCAGTTGTCTGCCGCCGATGATAGACACTAGCTTCGGTGCTCTCTAGCCTTTATAGTGCCTGGAAACAGGCCGCAAAGTTTTGGGTAGGATTGGGAAACTCGAAAAGTTGGATTTTGACTTTCAATTGGGGCGGTCAAAGTACACTGAAGCTGGGGGGGGGAGGGTAGAAGGTGCGACTCCATCGCTTCCTTCCAATTTGGGTGCACGTTCACAACTTATGAACTGCCACTATTGTCCGGAAACAACCCCAATTCCAAGGCAAACGTTGTTGGTTCAACCGGAACCTCTTTCTATCCCGAGGTAAGATAAGGTACGAACGTCAGACTCTACCGCCAACCTTGGAACTTATCTGTTCTTCTGAACCTGCCCTCAGACTCGACAAGTTACCAGAAAGCACCCTCGGCCACACTTACCAAACGAAAGTCGCACAGTCAAGATGCCGCCCCTCTACTTGGCCGTTCTTATGCTACACTTCCTACTGGGATTTGCATCCCCAGTGAACCCTCCCGACGACCCCGACGACGGCGTTCCCGATGAGCCGCTACCTCAAACCATGGCGACCATCTGCACGGGAAAGCAGGTTGACAATGAGGCCCGGATCAAAACGATGGCGAGGATGATGGACTGGTCAGTGCATCGCCCGAACCGTGCCAAGGGGATACCCGGGGACAGAGACAGCGTGGTTGACTGACGAGTCGCACAGGTGCTACTGCGGCAATACGCTCAACCCCAACGGCCTCGAGTACGCTGGATTCTCGGTCTACGAGGACGGAATCGATCCCCAAGAGCGGAATCCATCTCGCACTTGGGTTTGCAGGTACGTGTCTAACATCCCATATTCTCAAATACCAACCACCGAGATCATCAAGCACGTCCTGTCTCAGCTCCTGCGTAGCAAATGCTGATATGATACCAAACCCATAGCAAGAACAAGCAGGAGCCATGTGACGCCATTGAGGACTGGTACAACGCCCTCGGAAACGTCACTCAGGAGTGTGGTTATGGTTACACGGGCTACTTTTACGATGCCGTGCGAGAGATGGCCTGGTATGCCGACGATTGCTTCCCTGCAATTGGCTGACTGAAAGAGAGCTGACATTTCCTGCCTGTAGGGGTTTCGAGACTTGGCATGAGGGCACATACTGTTCCATCGTGTGGCTTACTTGATGACAGGCTTGGAGTCATTTGCACAGACAAGGCTATTGGAGAGAGACTATGAGATACAGACCAGAGATCTTGCTATGAGACCATGCCAGTGACAATCTGGTACATCAATAAGTACCCTTCCTACCTTCCCGCCTCTTATAGAATTTCTTCCTATGGGACACCCTCCTGGGACACCCTCCTACCCTCCTACGGGATACCTCCCGCCCTCTGTGGGATACCCTCCATAGAATGATGTTCCACAGAGCAACTTCCTACAAAAGGTAATCTTACATGGACCTAAGGAGTATGTTTCTTACATTATTGCCAAAATCAATGTGGCTAAGAGAGAGCAGGCCCTTGTTCCCTGAATTACTCGTGAAGTCTAGGCCCCCATTCACTACAAGATCTTAGAGGCCGTATCTGCATATCTCGCCCATCTTGCCAGGACAATCGACCTTCATTTAACATGAAAGAATCTGCAAATATTAGGCAGATGCTGAATGTGCTGTACATGAAGTTGTAATGGCCAGAGGGCCGTATTGCTGTGGCGCAAGATCCTCAAGTACCGTCTGCCGAGGGCTTGCTTCATGGATGGTGGTATGATTTTGCAGGCCGACGGCCATTGGGCCAGGTTTTTCTGCAGGACACACCAAGATCCCCCCAGGAAAAGGATTGATGAGTCCCTAAAACCTGTCAATTCAGATCTCTTTCACGGTAGACTGCTTTGAATTGAAATGCATGACATCGGAAGATGAGATCGGCTGATACGGCCGGGTGGTCGGCGGAGGAACTTGTGGGCCGAGATGCGCCGGGCTGGGCACCGTGCCGGGATCCGGATCCCCCATCTGTTCAAACCCGGATTCTTACCCTCACCACTTTTCCATCAACTGCAACACCACCCAGTGTTTAAAGGTTCAAAACTGGCTGGAACTCAGTGCAAAAATCGCGGCGGACGCAGAGACTACACCCCATGATCAACTGCCATCGAACAGCTGCATCGAACAGCCGGACGGCGAGGACACTTCTACGGGGCCTTGTAGAGTGAGACAGCACCATGGCACCGTCTACGCTGGAGCAATTCATCCGCTTCGGCACCGATGCTGGTGAGTCCACGCCATCCCATATCCATTTTTTTTTTAGATTTCAATGCTTTCATGCCCGTAATTGAGAGTGCATTTCGCGAGCTCCCTCAGCTCGGCGCGTGTCTTGACATCTGTCTCATTCTCACGCCAAGCAGGTGTGGAGGGTGTCGGTAGATCTGTCAGCATCGTGGCTATCGAAGAGGCAGTGTCTTTGACAAGTGGCACGCAGGTCTTTTGATCGCATTATCACGACAACTCGGAGTGCCCATTGCTTAAGATTCATATTGCCCACAATGTCACGCCGCCGAGTGCTAATGCTTCTACTCTTTTAGCTGCCATAGAGCGGATGCTGCGGATGGCGCAGTCGATAGTCATGGTGGTCGTCTCATATCCCCTGCTGTTGGACGGTTTCACCGAGCTTGTGATGCTGGGCAACCAACACGTCTGGACCGACCCAAGAGCCACGGGCGTGGTGGTACTCAACGGGCTGAAGGGAAATCTAGCTCTTGCCCGGCGCTTCTTCCGGATGTTCCGCTTCCTAGAATCCTTCTACGCAGCATACCAGCTGTACACGTCACTGTACTCACACGCACCGACGTCAACGCCAACAGCAGCACCCACCGTTTCCGAAGACAAGGACGGTGGTGCCCAACAGGCAGATCAAGCGGCACAGCCAGCACAGACGCCCGCAATCCCACAAGCCGGCCACCAACACCACCCCAACTGCCGGCACGGCCGCAGCAAGAAGTCCGGGCCCCCAGCCGAGGCCTGGCTGGACATCTTCGGGCGCACCTTCAACGGCATGTACCTGCTGCTCGAGACGCTGTGCCTCGTGGACGCGATGCAGGTGCCAGGCTTCTCGCTGTGGGGCCCAGCGTGGGCGTCAACCCTCCACGTGGAGGGCCAGCGCTTCTGGGTGTTTGCGCTGGGATGCGGCGTGGCCAGCGGCTTGCTCAAGATCGTCAAGCTGCTCGCGTACGCGCCCGTGCCGCCGACGGGCGAGGGCTACGGCACGGGCGAGAAGAGGGACGAGAGCGAGATGGCGGACTGGGAGAAGGAGAGGGAGAGGCTGCGGAGGATGATGTGGGTGCGCAAGGAGCAGAGGAAGCTGTGGAAGTCGAACATCAAGACCAAGTCCAAAGGGCTGGTGAGGAAGTGTGTGGCGGATTTGCTGGATATGGCAATGCCTGGGAGCATCGTGGGCTGGTGGAAGGCGGATCAGGGGACGCTGGGCGTCATCTTGATCGTCACGACGTACCTCACGGGCTGCGAAGTGTGGGAGAGGTGCGGCAGGGAAGTCGCAAGCCGGTGAGGGGCCAATCTGTGTTCCAATAGAAGCCTGAGGACATAAAAGGCATAGATACCTACGGTAGATTAGGGTTGGAGGAGTACATAGAGACATCTCTTGGAACCTTTGAAGCTGGCCTCTGCTTTTATTTGTGCTCAACATGCCCTGATTCTGGTTCCCAGGTCAAGCTTGCGGTTAACCGTCCTGTTTGAACACGCATAGCAATCAGGTTGAGATTTCTAGTGCGAATTGCAAGAATAGAGGCAGTGTGCACCATCATGAGTCCAAAAGATGATTGCTTCTGCCAAGAGGAATAAATGCCCTCCTCTGTAGGCCCGTAGTCCGCCCCTGCTGCATTGTGAACTGAGAGGCCAGGGTCCCTAGCCGGCCGATGGCGCTTGTCGCACGCAGTCTTATCATCCCGCCTATCGATAAGTCCACAATTTTTTTTCTCCTCTATGGAATAGCTTCCTAAGGCTTGACTTTGCGCCGCCGGCTGCAAATTTTCTTCAGGCCTTCGACCAAAGCAAACGTGGTGCTCGATACCTCTCTCCCTCCCCTCCGATCCAACAACTGCCCATTGATGTCGTCCGGTCCACCAGCTTGGCTCTTCTCAAACAACACAGTCCGAACCACGGAAGCGCTCACATCCTCTTCCTCCCTACCTTCCACGACAACTACATCCAACGACACCGCTATGGCTGGCAAATCAAAGGACAAGTCCGCCGACAAGAAGAAGGCCACCAAAGCTAGCAAGAAGACACAGAAGGAGCCCACCCCCGCCCCACCTGCCCAGCTGCTGGACCTCGTCGAAGGTTTCCTGTCCTCCAACCAGTTCGACGACGCCCACGCCGCCTTCAAGCAGCAGCGTACCAAGAACGGCTGGGCCAGCCCCGCCAAGGGCTCCCAGCCCGACGGCCAGACCCTCGTTGCCGTCTACGAGACCTGGACCAAGTCCCGAAGCGCCTCCGCCGCCGCCAGCAACGACGACTCGAGCTCCTCCGACAGCTCCAGCGACGATGGCAGCGACGTGAAGATGAAGGATGCCGCCGCGGCTGCCGAGGACTCGGACAGCTCTTCCAGCTCCTCCAGCTCCAGCTCCTCCAGTTCCGACAGCGACAGCTCCAGCGATAGCGACAGCGAGGACGAGGGCAAGAAGGCCAAGAAGGTCAAGAAGGCGAAGAAGCCTGCGGCCAAGAAGGCCGAGTCGTCCGACGATTCTTCCTCCTCGAGCGACTCCGACTCATCGTCCGATTCCGAAGATGAAGAGGCAGCGGCCAAGCCCGGTCTTGGCAACGCTGCCGCTGCCACCAACCCGCTGAAGCGCAAGGCCCCTACCAAAAGCGAATCCTCCGATTCTTCCTCTAGTGAATCCGACTCCGAGTCCGACTCTGATTCCTCCAGCTCTGAGGATGAGAAGCCAAAGGCCAAGAAGCAGAAAGTGGAGGAGAGCAGCAGCGACAGCTCCGACTCGGAATCGGATTCCAGCTCAGACTCATCTTCCGACTCGAGCAGCGACAGTGACAGCAGCGACAGCGACTCAGACGATGAGTCCGAGACACTCAAGAAGGCCGCCAACACCAAGCTCCCCGAATCCGGATCCTCCTCGGACTCCTCTTCCTCGGACTCCGACTCCGACTCGGACGCGAAGCCCGCCGCCAAGCCCGTCACGAACGGGTCCGACTCCTCCGTCACCCTGGGCAAGACCTCCCCAGAGGTCGACCCGCCCCTGCCCCCGAACCCACCCAAGGCGAACAACCGCGGCAAGAAGGACGCCGCGGCTCCGGCCAAGAAGGTCCCCAACGAGCCCTTCTCGCGCATCCGCAAGGACATTGTGGTCGAGGACAAGTTCAGGTCCAACGCCTTCACCGACAACGCCCACGACTGGGGCCGCAAGGCCCACGAGGACCTCATCGTCACCCGCGGCAAGGGCTTCACCAAGGAGAAGAACAAGAAGAAGAGGGGTAGCTACCGCGGCGGCTTCATCGATGTGAATGCGTACCAGGGTATCAAGTTCGAGGAATAAGCGAGCTTGGGGCAAATTTTGGGAAGTTTCTACGGGTCCTACGTCTGTTGGGCCCAAAGATAGAAGAGGCTCACGAATGCTGGGGCAGTCGCTTAACACTTGCGTGGCGGATTCGGTATATTCGGGGAGAGGCATCGAGAAGTGACGGTGGCAAGTTAGGACAGGAACAGCTGGACGATATCTTGGACGACCCACTAGATCACTGCTGTCCAAGTCGGGGAGACTACAGTTTTTGGCGGGCGTTCCTTCTCCCCCTCAAGGGGTCTTGCCTGGAAGCCGACCCTGATCAGAAACCATCATGGTTGGCAAGGATGGCCAGCCATGGATCGCATGGCGTGGTCTCAAACGCAGATTCGCTCCCATCGTCGCCCGGTAGCTCCCGCGGTACTCACGGGCAACTCTTACGCTGGCATTGACCTATGCGGATGAGATGGAGGAAACTTGAAGCATTCTGTACGGCGTTGATGATTTTGGTGGGGAAAATACACTTTTATTTGATTTGGGTTTCGAATGAAGCCGTTGACTATCTACGAGATACGTCTGTCTTTTTGTGGGAAACTATATCCCCCGCGAGCCCAGTAGATCTCTAAACTCTTTGACCTGCTCGTGTGGCTTGTTAGATGGTGGATTTTAGACAAAATAATACCTTTGAAGAATTGCACTTGTTCTTTATCACTCACTCTTGAGCTCGAAGGTATCCCTTTGACTTTGCTTTGGCAGCTCTGAAACAGGCTCCAAAACAGTGTGTACATACGAGGGCCGGGCCGGTTCTGCCGACAGGCACTTTTGTCCTTGTGGTCAAGGTAGCTCTCCCAATGGTTCACAGCATCGACGAGCAGACCTTTGAGCGGCTTTGGACAAAGCTACCTAGGTACCGTCTGCGCAGGGGCTCGTGGTGGTAACTGGGAGACGGAGGCGACAACCGGGGTGCTCCCTAGTACCAAGTGGCAGACGGTCTTCTGCTCGGCCTTTGCGCAGACAATGCCATGAAGGAAGTAGCCACTCTGGCCATCATCCTTCACCGATAGGGGGTTGACGTAGTTCAGGCAGTTCTTCAGGTCCTAGACAAGTTCGTGTCAACTGGTCCTGTGCAGTCAGCGACTTGGTGGTCGAGTTCCGATATCAAGGTGGCCTTCTGCTGACCAACCGCAGTAGTAAAGCCAGCTACTTAAACGAGCACATTCACACTGCTGTCCAGTCCCTAGAGTCTGGGTTTGAGCCATACAGCTGCCTGGCCTGCTAATGGTCGGACTCTCGCTACACCAGTAGGGTAATGAGGACTTCAACACAAGTACACTGATGTGACAGCAATGTGGGTGGCCTGGGTGACTGGTGATGGCTATCATTTGTGCACAAACAGCTTGTAGCTCCGAGATCTTCTGCTGGGAAGAGCTGATAGTAGTCGGAGTCAGTCCTGATACTTATGTCTATTATCAAAGCACAGTGGAATTTTCAGAACTTCATAGCACGGAGCGAAACTTCAGAGCATCGTCTCTTCCTCGGGATGCATTGTAATGTAATTTTGAAAAATTTACAACAAGCTGTTTCCTTTGCAAGGATTCAAAACAAGTCGCATGGGTATAATGGGCTCATTCGTTTTTTGAGGTCCCCTACTAAGAAGAACCATCGAAAGATATCATGGGGAACAGTGGAGATTCTCCAGGATTATTGAAGATCCATAAACTAGCACGTGCCTTCGTATTCCAATGCTATAGGGGGGATCGCTCTTATGAAGGTAAAAACCATGTGTCTTTACGGGGAACTTGTTGGAATCCCTGCGAGCTGGATCCCCTTTTCGAATACGAAGGACCTGGTCTCGTGACCAAATGTAGAGTCATGCTTGCTTTCCGACGGGTAATATTGCCGAATTGGCTATGTCGGTGTGCTTCCTCCATGGACTTAGAAGCCTAGATCTAAAGCCAAGACATCGTGACCCCACAGCAGAAGAAGTTAATTTGACGGAAAATTTTTATCAGATCTAGAGATAATCTGCTTAGGGTAGTCGGAATGGCCCGATGGTTTCTCACATTTTCTCTGTTGTTTCCGTCCATATCTCCAGTGACATGAACACGGTTATTTTCTGATGGTACAGAAACCGATGAACATACGAGCGAACGGCTGTGAACATGTCGGCTGAAAAGATCCCCTTTGGGGAGAGAATCCGAGGTAAAACAGATTCGAGCGGGAAGCATTGAGTGGCACTGATAGTGATGCAACAGTCTTCTTTCTGGGCGATGAGGCGAAGACCAAGGAGGAGAGGAAGCTGGTGCAGAAGATCGGTAGGTCACACCTGCAAACTGATCTATGAATTGGAGCTGACAGAGAAACAGACTTCTTCATTTTGGTAACTAAATCTACTCAGCTTATCGAAATGACACGAACTAATCGTCTTGACAGACTTACTGCTGTTTAAGTTACTTCTTCAACTTTCTTGGTAGATGCCGCACCAACACCGACCAACCAATATTGAACTCGCAGCTGACCTTTGCGTTCCGTCTTTAGATCGCGCTGCTTTTGCCAATGCATATGTGAGCATGTGCCATCCCTCATGTACTTTATAAATGAATGCTCATTGTCAATGCACAGGTTGCCGGGCTTGGCGAAGCCCTGAACATGAAGGGCCATGATTACAATACCGTGCTCTCCGTCACAACTGCTGGGTCAGTCAATCAACTATTTCCAGAATGAAGAATCCGGCATGTCAAGGCGAGCTGACCAGAACGATCAGAATGGCAATCGGCCAGATTCCTCACGGACTGATCATACAAAAGATCAAGCCGCGCATCTGGCTTCCGTCCATGGTCGTTGTCTGGGCTGCTTTGACAGTACGTCCACCTTGAGTAAAACCCGAAACGCGGATTCAGAGACTGATTTGGTTTCATAGATGGCCAGTGCAGCATGAAAGACAGTCACGCAGCTTTGTGTTGTCCGTTTCTTCCTCGGTGTGGCAGAGGCCAGCACATATGCTGGAACTATCTACATCATCGGCTCGTGGTACAAGCCCAAGGAGATTTCGAAGCGTACGGCAATCTTCACGGCCTCTGGCCAGGTCGGCACCATGTTTGCTGGTGTGATGATGACAGCCATCTACAAAGGCATGGGAGGATTGGGCGGCCTTGAGGGCTGGCAATGGGTGTTCCTCATAGGTGTGATGCGAACTTTGGGGGATTTGTTAGGAGAAAGCGGTCACTAACGCCCCATAGATGGAATCATCACCCTTCCCATTGCCTTTTTCGGCTTCTTCTTTTTCCCTGATATCCCGGAGAACACCACGGCGACTTATCTTAACGAATCCGAGAGGAAGATGGCGGTTGCTCGGCTTCCTCCCATCAAGGAGGGAGGACATAGTATCAACCCGTTCTCACTGATGAAGCGCTTGTTCCTTCAACCATTGTTGTAGGTTAATTCCGAGCCTCTCAACAAACTGTCAACTAATCCGCAAAACAGCTGGATTCTGGTGTTCTGGTCCCCGGTCTGTGCCACCCTTGAGGCCTATTCCGTCCAGAACAACTTCCTCATCTGGCTCAAGTACCACTCGTCACACTTCTCTCAGAGCCAGATCAACACCTATCCTCTCGGGGTACAAGCTGTCGGCATCGCATCGAACATGTTAGCCGCCTGGCATATGGACGCCACCGGAACCCGCGTCCCCATGGCCGTCCTGGCCGTAATGCTGCAACTGGTCTGCGCCATTATGCTTCTGGTCCCGACTTTGCCGTTCGCCGGGACCTTCTTCGCATTTTACCTGTCCGGCACCGCCTACATGGTTAATCCGCTCATCTTTGGCTGGGCCAGCATCATCCTGCAACGCACTGGAGACGACGCCGTTCGCAGCGTCACCGTCTACTGCATGAATGTTTTGTCTTTAACTCTGTACACCTTCTGGGGTATTGTGTTCTATGCAGCTGACGAGGCACCGTACTGGAGGAAAGGCGGTATTGCCATGATTGCGTGTTGCTGCGTCATGCTGGGTTACGTATGGGTTGTTTGGAAGGTGAGTCATGATAGGAGCCCCGGAGAGGGACACGAGAACGAAGACGCTGACATATTGGATCACAGCTTGATAAATCTACATTTGAAAAATATGGAAATCCCACCATCCAAGAGACAGAGATGTCGCCTGCGGGCTCACGAGAAAGCACTGGCAGTGAGAAGGCGGCTAGGGAGGAAGGCAAGAAGAACGTCGGATCTGAGAAGATTGTCTCTATGTGAACATGCCGTATATCGTGAAAAAGGTCACATAAAGTCACATAAAGTGTAAGGAACACCATCGTCTCTTTCATCGATGATGCCATCTCCTACTTAAACAGCAAAATAATAGCCATTTCGTAGCTCTCAATAATTCAAAATCCGTGGTTCATACAACCGGGCATTCGAGTTCTGTCACATAGTACTGGGTCCCATCCTCAACATACTCCATTAGTCGGTTTTTGATCTCTCCCGTGGTTGCAAAACTGTCAAATTCAGACGCATGGGTGAGATTTGAACTGTCTCTCTCTTGACATCTGGGAACATTACACGAGCGTCTCATCCGTGGCCACATACTATACCCATCACGCTCCTGCAAAATAGTGTGCGAACAAATTACTTCTCACCATCTAGGCTTACCGGGTTCCTAAAGAGACGGTGTACTTCACTTTGTGACAGGACACCCATTTCGTGCGAGGTGACAAGGCAGAAAGACCACCGTGGATCTACCGACCAAACCTGCCTCGCACCTGGCGCGCGCGGCCGCCCTACTGCGCAGATCAAGAGCGCAATCTAGGCCATGACGGCCGTTGTACTCCATGAGCATGCTGTGCACAATATGCATCCAGGCACAGCCGCATCTTCTAGAAAAATAGATCCCTGGCCTGCGGTCATGACCACATTCCCATCCAAGAATCACGGCCATAGGTATCAGCGTGGCGGCCGCGAGTGTCGGTGAGAGAGACTGGCAACTCCGAGTCGAAGCGTATTGGAAACGTTACAACAACCTGGTCCGAGAGATTCCCTATACGCGCGCGCTCTCCGATCTCCAAACACAGCCATATTATTCGAGGCGGGAAGACTCTGACTGGAGCATAAACAAAAAAGACTTACCGCTTCGGAGTGAGTAATCACAGCTTTGCGAAATTATTGTGGGCGCTTATGGTAAAGAAAAGAAGTCCTGCATGTGTTTTAACCTTGTGCGCGCTCAAATTCTTTGCTTGAGGTTTCCTTGCTAGACTACTACTAGTAGCTTGAAAAGCAGAAAAATAAATATATAATATTGTTGTATTGCTACTTTTGCATTCGGGTATTTATTTTTCTACAGATCTACAAACCCCAGCTGTGGCTTCGCAAGCGCACGCCATGGCACCTCGGCCGGTCCGAGGACAACAGGCATCCTCAGTCGTTCGATTAAAGTGATGAGACGAGATGAGGATGAGACACACATACGCACCGTACTCACCATGGCGTTGCGTTAAGTCATTATGATGCCTGCTCGAGGATGAGTAAGTCACGAAGGGCAACACACCTGCTCGAGGGAACGCCGGAAAAGCAAAATCCACACACGCAAGGTACTTTCGGCGATGACTGCTTGCTTGCTTACTTACTCCACCGGGTACCTTTTCCTCCCACATCCCCTCTTGGCCCCCGTTCGAAGGAAGAGAGAGAGCGCACACGTGTGGTTTAGATGACCGCCTTTCCTTGGCAGCAGGAAGCAGTCAGCACGCCGTCTCTGTCTGTCTCAGAGGCGATCTCCGTCCCACCCCTTGGGTTTGAAGGAACTCCCAGAAGATTTCTTCAGCCCTACGGGCGGGATAGAGTGCTGACGCAGAAAGGTTGGGGGGAAAACAAGCCCCAACGGTGAGGTCCGGCGTGCTGGAAACCAATGAGATCATGCGAAGCCGCTTCTTGCGGTGACGATGATGTGTGATAAGCGAGACAAGACTGGCGGTGCAGGAAGGAGTAGAAACACAAATTGGGGGAAAAGGTGCTCGGTCAGGCGGGCACATTCTTCCTCACCGGAATCCAGGCAACAAGGGAGTGAGTGACAAGACTTTGGCTCCGAAAAAAGAGCCGCAAGCCCCTGCTGCGATGGGCCGCCAGGAATGCTGGAGGGCACGCGCCAGACTATACTACGCCCCGGGCTGAGACCTGAGGTGCGCTCGTGTTTCTCGACTTGACGGTCTTTTCCTGGCGGCCCCCGCGCCCAATTCCTCCTGCGGTACTTCAACTCCCATGGAATCCCGCCCGGGTGCGAGACAGAGGGTAGCCTGACCGCTCCACTCCACTCCACTCCAGCAGGATGCAGGTCATGGCTACGGGACCAGGGTCGCGGAGCCTCCTCTGTTTCCAAGTGCCTTCGGCCCCCTTATCAGTAAGGGATCATGTGAGGGTTTCTACGACGGGAGGTTGTGCGACGGCAGACGGGGAAATGCCAGCTACGGCAGGGACTACACCGGTCTACCCCTTCGAGCAAGATGCATTGGGTTGAGCTCTGCCAGGTTGGCGTGGCTGGATACTGCGACCGAAGCAGAACCCATTACCATGCAGAACTCCAAGCTTTACATATCACGAGGCGGCGTCGTTTTCAGCCAGACAATGCCTTGAGGCCGGCACGAAAAGATGGAGGGCGCGCCTCGGAGCATGGCTGATACTGCAAATGTCACGTCGATGAGGCCGTCCTACAGCTTTGACTGGTCCGGCCTTTTCAATGCCTGGGAGCATCCCTTTCGGCGACCAGACGAGCGGCTGATAGCGGGCACGCGACCTGCGCTGAGTTAACAATTCGCGTAAATGCTCCGAGAGATGGCTTCATACCAGCCTTCCATGACGGTGGAATGCTTCTTGAGGCGCGGCTTCCAAGAGACGGCGGCCCGGACAAAAGGAACAGTGGTGGTATGAGCGGTAGAGATTCTCGTGAATAGTAGCCGAGCAACGAGGAATTGCTCGTACTCGCTTGGATGCCCAAAGTGATAATTGGGACCCATGGACCCATCGGGTTGAGGCACTACCTCAATATTGGCACTGGAAACAACGCCATGCAGTGTGATGGCGGGGGAGCGTGATGTGTCAAGCACTACACCGCGACGGGACCGAGAGCATGTGCGGCGGTCGTACGATGGCAGGCCGGTGGAGTTCAGCTCGAAGGGCTTTGATCTAGGACACGCCCTGCAGCGAACAGCAGCCAAATGCACACCCAAGTGCATTGGAGCTGCCAGTGGGAGAAAACGAGGCATAATGCCAGGTAGATTGAGGGCCGGATTGGGTTGAAATTGTGATGAATGAACCCTGCAGGGCCACTTCCATGCCGTCGTCTATTTCCTGTGTGACATGACGACTCGCCTGGAGGTCCGCGTGCGAGAGTGGGCAGGGGGGGAAGATGCTCTTCGGTTGGGCGACTTGGAACCTGATACGCGAAGGATTGGCAGCATGGCCATGCAAGTCCCGGGGCATGGGGCCTCGAATGGGGCCCTTTCACCAGCGTCCGTGGCCGGGCAGCCGACAGCCTCAAAAACGTCATGTTCGCGCTCTGGAGAGAAGCAGCGGGTGGCTCAGCACCCATGTCACGATGGCTAGTATCCCGCCAATGCAGAGTTGACCGCTGGCACGGAGCGATATTGAGCCGCCAAGTCCGCGTCAAAGGGAGTGACTCAGGCCGACCGAAGGGTACGGACTTTGTACGGAACAGGTTCTCACGGAGCCTTTGTACAGGGTCCCGCGCTTCCGCGATAGTGTATCCGGACACGAGTGGTTGCATGTGAGGATTAGAAACCAGGCGCAGCCACGCAAGTAACGTGCTGAAGGACCCAGCTGTGGATGTGCTGGGGCTTGAGTTGGCGTTCTTGGTCGTGATAGTGATCATTATCACCATCATCATCATGACGATGAATAAAAGACAGCACCTTGGCTTCATATGCTGCGACAGTCTAGATTCTGTGTCGCGTTCGCATAGACGGCAAAGGATGCAGACCCAGAGTGCTGGGCAGCACCAAGCCAGTAAGTAGATCGAAGCAAGGGCGTGCGGGACCGAGGAACATCTGAACATCTGGAGCGACAGACAGACGCGGAGGGGCCCGTGTCCCGAGTCCCGTGGACCTGGATGTGGACGCTTGGCTAATGGAGCACAAAAGGACCGGAGCCCGAGGTGGCATGTGTCGCATATCGCTGTTGAAACACAACCAGATAGATCCGTGGAGGTGGTGGTGGTCGTGGTGGTGGTGGGCCCAGGCTCGGGCCCAAGCTGTGCTGTGGTGGTATGGCTAATTAAATTGGTCTGGTTGGGTCTAGCGGGGGAGATTTGCCCAAGTCGATGCCCAGGTCGGTCGTCAAAACGGTCAGAGACACTCTGTTTTGGCCCACCGCCTACCGCCCATCGAGAATCGACAATC
This sequence comes from Diaporthe longicolla, assembly GCA_000800745.1. Lineage (NCBI taxonomy): Eukaryota > Fungi > Ascomycota > Sordariomycetes > Diaporthales > Diaporthaceae > Diaporthe > Diaporthe longicolla. The sequence goes on along the minus strand of JUJX01000151.1, from coordinate 64,325 downwards.
GTCAATCAATTCATCGCCTCAGTGAGGCGGGCGTGCAGCGAGCGAAAAGGTACATGGATGATCAATTTGATGATTGATCGATGGTACTGTATAGTCTAGTTGAATGATGATTGAATAATGATTGAATGACCTGTTGCATTCTGGTTCCCAAGTGATGCCCTCGATTGATGTGGTGGAACTCGACGGGCCCATACAAGGGTAGAGACATGCAGCAGTTCATCAAAGTATCAGGGTACATTGGGACAGAGGTAGAGTACTCCCGTACTGTGGTAGGGACCCAAGCCAAGAAGCCAAGCTCCTGCCCTGGGCCCATGCTCCCGCCGCAGCTCCAGGTGCCTGCCCGTCGCGTACCCACATTGCACCTTGGGGAAACGGAAGCTTGCACCTCGAAGGCGCCTTCTGTCTTTCCCCGCCACCCCTGCCCCTCTCGCGCACCGCTGCCCCTCCCGCCCTTTCTTGGTGAGGCAGGTCTGGACCCCACCACGAAAGAGCGGACGAGCATGGGCCTTCACCAGATGTCCCCAATGTGCATTGCCCCATCTCAGAGACAACAGACCCAAACATTCTTGCCGTGGCATTGCATCACATCACACCGCACGCGCAACACACTGCCTTTGCTACCTGCCTGTCCTCTAGACACGACATAACCTCATCTCGTCTCGTCGATTTTCTGCGACCCTGCGAAATGTGCACTAGCATCCGCAACAGCATTCCACACCCACACCCACACGCTGCATCCACGCACGCCCCCTTGCCCACAGTACTTCGAACGAACACACACACACACACACACACATGACCGAACCCTGTACCTGAGTCTTGGGTCCGCCACTTCACTCACCATGCTGCTGGCAAATGCTGGCACTGCTGGCATGATGTTTTCATCGGCCGATGCCGCCTTGAAGCCTCCCTCGTCGTAGTTCATGTTGCCTAGCAGGCGGCACCATCCGTACGCGTGCACCATCCGCACGCACGCACGCACGCACGCACTTGCCGCAAGTGACATCAGTCATGCACCAACTGCTGCCGCATCCATCAGAGGAACCACCACTCTGTCTCTCCGCTGTTTCGTGCAGTGTCTCTCGCCTCGCCTCGCCTTGCCCTGGTCTGCCCCGACTCCATGTCGAGTACCCGAAGTCATATGTCGAAACTGAACAAGGCGCTTCAACATAGCAAGTGGGCCGACACTCGGGATTTGACAGTCATGGATTGACTGGATACGATGGCCATCACTCACCACCTGCGTGGTATCGGGCACGTTTGAGAAGGTATCATTCGGCACTGCCCCCAGGCTCCCCAGCCAGCCACTGAGGAGCCCCGACGAAGGGCCGGGTCATCCCAGATGGTGCCATTTTGACCTCAACAATACTGTTGCAGCTGGTCGGGCACTCCTGTCCTCAATAGTTTGGCCAGATGCTCAACACGCCCTCTGGATGCGCACCCGTCACGGCGCAACAACCTTGCATGTGGAATCGGCAGGCTCGAGAATGGCGGACTCGGCCTTTGCCAACGGTAATCGCAAGGGCGCTTGCTTCTCTGATTCGCTGCGACGTGGGCGTCAAATGCCGGATCGCACGGAGCTTGACTACACCAGTCGCTCCCGCGCCTCCGGCTGCTCGTCTTCGCTGCCGGGGTGGAGCTGTCACCGGGCGGGCTAGTGGTGTTTTGGCACTCAGTATGGGCAGCTTGTCCTTGAGACTGGTGTGGGCTGTGTCAGCAACTCCGCAGACTCAGGGAAAGATCAGCTATCTCCCCGACCACCTGGGACGTGCACCGTGTAACCCCACGAAGACGGGTGGCAGCGGGTGGAGAACACTCTGCACTCTGCACTCTGCACTCTGCACCGACCACGTCGGCGTCCGTGACTCATCCCTGCACATCAGTGATCCCGATAGAAAGAGCCAAGGCCATGTCTTCTCTGCTTCGACGTCGCGAACAGTCGACCCGGATCGCACAGCCATCTGGAAGCCACCGCCGTGGGCGCTGCGACAGGACGCCGTCTGGGTGGCAAGACAGAGGGAATGAATACATGGGTTCTTCCGTGACACAAACAAGCAACGGGCCAGCTGACATGACTTGACAGGCATGCCTGGTCGGGTATCCTCCCCACAGCCGGCTCGCTACGTGCTGATCTGTTCCCCTCTGTCGGGTCTGTCTGGGGTGTGGGGCTCATCTTCAGCCCTACGGCTCCCGTCCAATCCCAGCGGCTGTCAACGAAGCTGCACCACCGCGGCGATGCCGATCGACCCCCCTGGGAGCCCACGACACACACCTCGCACCGCGTCTTACCCCCTCGCTGCAGATTGATAGCTTTTTGATCGCGGAAGCCCATGCTTTGCGGCCACACGCGGTATTCCCTACGCAGCGTCACGTACCAGGTTCAGATGCACGCGCGGTAGAGCACTTGCATCCGCCAGATGATCGGCACTGCCTCGTCTTGGTAGCCTCACCGCCATCGATAATGACTTCCTGAAATGGAACATGCACCAATACTCACAAACATTCCTGCACTCTATGCGTGCAACGCGCCCTTTGGGCGGCTCTCCCACCTTGACGCCGCCTGTCAACTCATCATCGGGCCTTGGCGGTCCCGAAACGCAATTTCTGAGCAAGAGACCCAACCTTGGGGGATTACAAAGCCGCAAAACCACTAGCACTACTGGAGCTTGGGCGATGCGTATCGATTCCCAAGTCAACTAGGTACACGTTGCACTTTTTAGCGGCTACGTGATGCTCTTCTAGGGCATTCCTATCCAGAGCTCTTGCGAGCCTACTGGGCGAGCGTTTTCCCAGGCCCCCAAACTCAGGCGGTTGTTGATAGGGCAAGCCCCAGCCTTACAGGGCCCATGTAACTCTGCGGAATTTGGCGAAAGTCAATTAGACGTCTGACAACGGGTACATGCGTGTACTGGTCACCAAGGTACCTGCTTCCGTCCAGACACCACGAGCACCTTCACCTGGAAGTAAGAAGTGAGACTTGTCCCCATCGCCGTCTTTTCTGGGAAATGCTCGACGGTATCGAGCACAATGATGTCGCCGGTGCATGGCGAGGACCACAATTTTTGGCACAGCCAAAAGCGAACCACGGCCTAATGTTTGCGGCCGTCCTCTCTGAATATTAATCTCGGGCGGCCGCGGAGGATCCGAAAGCCCCAATCCCTTGTCCTGAAATACCTGGGAGAAACGCTCGCACGGCTGGCATACGCCCGTCCATCTGAGGGCGGGGTTCACGGGGGTCTGCAGCAAAACAGACGCACCCACCGTTTTGCCATGGGTACCAACGGCGCCGACGGGGATCTTTTGTCCACACACTGCCCCACCCTGTGTAACAATCCAGAGGGTAGTAGTCGGTTACTGGGGCACAATCTCGTGCCCGGGCGGGTTTAATGATAATCGCCTAGCAAATCGCGAGATCACCTCGATGGCTTCGGGGTTAACGCGTTGGTTTCAACAGCTTGAGCCTTGTGTCTAGGTGCCCAGCGCATGGTCGCAACCTTGTGTTGGGTCTAGGATGGGGATTGCGACGCAGCTGTCTCTCGGGGACCTCGCTTACTCACCACTCTATCTGCGCACGTCAGGCCACCAAGCTAGCAGGAATGGCTGCCCGAGCCTGGCGCTGATCGAATGACAGATTATCGAAGAGCATTCCTCGCTTATCGGTGCTATCACCAACACCCATCGCATCTGCACGCTACTCAATCCGGGGGCTGATGCGAGGGAGGTTGGCAAAAGGATGGAGGGTAGCCAGCCGCCTGCTGGTGCTGAGCTGGCGAGCCCTTGGACGGCTTGCCCCTTCCAGCCAGAGCTGCCCTCCAAGGCTGCTGCACTGCACATCCCTGGGGAGCCCCAGCGCACAGCTCCGCCGGCAGTAGGCCGTGCCGCAGCGATGGCGCGGGTGGGTCGCTTGTCGGCCGAGACGAACCGAATTTAGAGCCAGCGCGAATAGCATCTGTCGATGCCCTCCCATCAACTTCACTTTTTGGTTTATTATTAAAGTTAGGGCATCACGATGCATGCGAAGAGATACACAAAGGATACAGCAATTTGACTGGCAACACTTGCTTCAGGGCTGTGTACCCGCTCCAGCCACCCCTGCCTGCAGCAGCGTCTGCTATACTTGTCAACCTACTGACGTCGGCGCTGGGGACCTCCTTGTAATTTCTGTTCAGCTAGGGGTCTCCCTTGCCCGCGGTGGCACGTCCGCTATGTGACGCCTGCGCACCCTGCTGCGAACAACAAGAAGAAGAGAGGGCCCGGTCGTGTTATTCTATTGGGCAGGGACCGAATCACACACACGACACACCACCCGCTGCTACCCAAGTTTTGAAATGCGGTTGATATCCATGCGTTCCCTGTCATGCCGGGCCCCTCGTGGCACATGCCTGTCTGCCTGTCCCCTTGGGAATGGGGACACAGCAGGGGAAAGGAAACAGCCTTTTTTTCCTTTTTCCTTGTCCCTCTTTATTCCCTCCCATCGGAGGAGCCTCCGTGACCGGGGATAGGGCGGACCCCCGGGAGCGCGCTATGTTGCTGTCAAGGGTGCTTGGCTGCTGCTGCTAATGCTCACGATGTCTGGATTTCAGACGAACCAAGCTTTGGCCGGTCTGCTCTACGTTGCCTGCCCGTTGCCCAACCCGCCATGCACGTTATCATAATCTAACGCGTGCGATGTTGTTTACTAGGCAGGTTCTGAAGCCACAAGTAGCTGCATCTGCATCTGCAGCATGTTGTTCGGCCTCATCTGAAGTCGCCCAGCACGTGTCTTCATCTCCCTGTATGTATGTAGGCGATTGGCCGCCTCAGGGTGCGAGGTGTGATGTGCGAGGTGCGTATCATTCTACAGCAGCATGCAATGCGGTGCAGCGCGCTGCGGTGACAGCCCACTCGCATCTGAGATCGGTCTCTGGTTTCTTTGCGGGGAGGATGGTGGATGGGTGGTAGGATGAAATTTCGGGCCACTTGGGAAATTTGAGGGACGTGTCTTTGCGTCCTGTGCCGCCGGCCTGCTTTGCTGCTCAGTTGCTCTGCTCTGCTTGGTTTGGCCCCCAAGGGGTTGTCCTGTCCTTGTCCATTGCCCTGTCATTAATTCCCACAACGTGGCTTTTGGCCCCCGCTTACCATTTCCCCCCTTTGCCCCCTACTCTTGGGGCAACAAGGGCCCTCATCCTGCGGACAGCCCTGGCCTGGCCTGGCCCTTGGCCAGTGTTTTGTTACAGATCTGTCTTCGTACTCCTCGGTTTCTTTGCCGGGGGCAAAGCTGGACATGGGGTGGAGGAAGAGCCAGCCACGCCCGCAGAGCCCAGAGCCCGGCCCCGGGACTTGGCCGTACCGACCGGGAAGCCTACCTATCCACCACCACCACAACCACGGCCAACACCACGAGGGGGCTCCTTCACCCCCTTCACCTCCACCCCCCCATTCCCCTGTGGTATTCCCGAGGTGTGGAGTGCTGTGCCGTAGCAACTGTTGCGGATCACGATGAAAGAAAATTTGGTTGCCTGATATACCTTGCATCGGCTATCGCGTGGTGCTGTGAGCGAGTAAGTGAGTGAGTGAGCGAGTGTGTGAATCTACTACGGGCACTGCACACTCTCCCCTGCTTCCCTTTCCCTCTACTGTCCCTCCACCAGACCACCAGACCAGATCCAACAATAGAGCAAAGCCCTTTGGGCTACAATTACGCCTGCGTAGATATGCAAGTATCATGCGGCCATACACGTGCTACACACATACGCACTTCCATCCATCCCTCCCCTCCCTCCTTCAGACCACGCGAGGTCTGCCCCCAAATTATGCAGTGCGACCCGACCATTCCGCCTTACCAATCGACGGAGTCTCAGGGTAGTGCAAAGTGGCCGGGTGAAGGAAGGGGGGGGGGCCTGCTTTGGATTCACCTCTAGGTATCTTCCCAAGCGGTCTAGGTGCCAGAGAGGGCTGCAGCCCTCTTCTACCTGCGGATCCGCACATTGGGCGTAGTAGAGCGTGAGCGAGCAGGGGTTTTTTGTTGGTTGGCGCGCCTGCTTGTCTCCTGTGACGGAGGCGTCCGCGTCTTTGCTGCTGCCGCTGTGCCGCCCAGCTGCGTTATGCAGAGTGGTTCTGAGGCGTCTTCTCGAAGAAATAGACGAGGAACAAGAATTCATGCCCCTGGCCCCCAAGGCGCAGAATGAAGCCGGGCCTAGTGGGCCGACACGCGTCCCCTTTTTTGTTTCTATACAATACGTGTTGCGCAGGCTGCCGAGATGGTGGAGAGTAGGAGAGGCTGGAATAGGGCGGAGGAGGAGGACGGACTCGGCTGGCTGGCTGGCTGGCTGGCGAAGGCCCCATCGAAGCCCAGTCCTGACTAGGCAGAGTGTTCTGGTAATAGCAGCAGCTATGGGGCCGTGGGCCAAGGCATCACTGCCTTCGCCTTCGGCGCACAAAGGCCTCGTGGCTGGAAGGGAGGTCACGCCCACGGGCAAGCTCTGGAGTCGGCACACTTCTAGGTATCACCGCAGTTGCCGAGTTACTGACGCGTCCTACCACAGACATGGCCACGGGACCGTGTATAACCCACCATATGTCCTCGGCGAGGCAGAGAAAGGGCGGTGGCGGATAGGTCGGCCCGGTTTGATGGCGAGGGGCACATGTCTGCGTGGGTAGCACAGTTTCATCCTGCGGTGGAAAAGATGGGCTAGGCTCGTGAGCTTCAGAGAGCATGGCGGTAGCAGTGGTGGTTGCGTGTGTAGGGCAGAGAGGATCAGGCCTAGTCGGCTCTGCGCCCCCCTCCCCTTCCTGCCGTAGAGTACTGTATTGTCACTGACAACGGGTCTCGACGAGGGCGTAACACCGCCGGGCATGAGCATTGGCAAGTTCCGTTGGCGGCAGAATACGCCTTGACCCCCAGTTGTTCCTGCGTGCCTTGCTCCATCGAGACGACTGGAATGGTGGTGGATCATACCGGCGGGCAGGTAAAGCCCTTGACTGGACGCATGAGCTGCTTGGTGGAGGAGGGTGGCCCGTAGCCATGTGGAGTTGTGGTCAGCCCTAAGACAGCTCTGCCGAGGAATGCGGGCGAGTGAAAGCGTGCACCGTTTCGCAGGCAGCCACACAGAGACTGTCCCGCCGTTTTGTCCTGCCAGTCAGGAGGTATGCTTTTGTCTCCTGTGGACTTTCTGCGGCTGCGAATACCGGTCTCAAGCTCCCTGAGCACCTACCACCACGGGCCGTCGAGCGGAGCTAGTCGGATGTGTATCATCGTGTGCTATTTGAGTCGCTCCCGCATCTGATTGCGCTAAACAAGGCTGTTTGGCTTAACCTCTATATTTTTGGCCCGGTGCGACTCTGTATACTTTGCCCTGGGTCTCGACCATTCAAGGCCGTGGGTTTCCTGGTGCTGCCACTGGCTGGCCCGATCTGCTCCGAATCTCCTCTCAATGCGCGACAATGGGGGGAATCCGCCATGGGCGCGTAACTGACCCAGAAATAGCAGGACACTTGTCCCGTTGATATCATTGGTCAGAGCTGGACACGCAACAGACCACCACAACGACAAGCGGCACGAGCTGGGTGGAAGGGTATTTTGGTATGGGCAAAATATAGCTTCATCTTGCATGTGAAGTGGTAGAATGTGGGAAGCATTCCCACGCATTTGCACATAGATCATATTAGCCCGGTTTAGCTGCTCAAGTCCTGTTTCGTGCAGAGACAGCGTCAACGCGTGATACTTGTCTGACGTTGGGGAGAATTGGGGGTGGGGTTGGAGTGGCGGCATTGTGCAATGCTGCATTCATCAAACGGACCACCTCAACGGGTTTGATACAACATTGGGATCCTCGGGAGCTCGTAAACTGAGACGACAAGGCCATAGTGTGTGCTCTCCGTTGAGGAAAGGATCGGTTGTCCTCAGGCTCATTGCTCTGAGCCACCTCCTATCAACGAGAGGTAACAGCCCCATGAGCGGCGGCCGACACATTGGCGGTTTTCTCCGCAAACCTGTGCTCCTGAATGAACTGGGCGCAGATGCCAACCGTGGCGGGGATCGACCAGTGGTCCGAGGCCTTCGGAATAGGGTCTCTTGGGGTAGACCTCAATCGTGGACGAGGCTGAGGATCAATCCAGCGGCCTAACGCAAGAAGGGGGTCTTTTGATGGTGGGGCAGGTAGGGGCAATTGGAGGGGTGGTTGGACTGTGGGTGGAAAGCTGGCGGATGGTAGATGCACCGGCCCAGTGGTCTGGGTTCAACAGGGCAACTAAAGGACCGTACATTCCCGTTCCCAGCCTTTGCTGGGCCTCATGTCAGGCGTCGCTGTGGTAGGGGTCTGGGTGTAACGGGAGCAATGATCGGACTGCATGATTGGCGAATCTGTAGTCTGCGGAAACGACCTCGTGTGATCCAGAGGGCGCGGCACGGGGGGTGGGTGCGATGGCTGGTGCGTAGTATGGAAGGATTTTGTGAGGGTTAGCTGTTCTGCAGGGAGGTTGGTGAAGCGGAGGTTGGGGGCCAAAAGGACCACGCAGATGTACCCACCCTGGCCCATGTTCGAGGATCCCCATTACGACATGTCTGAACAGTATGAACAGCCTCGAACCGGCACGCCAGCAAAAGGCCCTCTCGCCGATGTGACGTTGTGGCCCCAATGTCTCAACATCAATCAGTCGAGCTCTGGCGCCGGGATACCGGTAGTCAGTGGACCTTGATTTTGATAACCACCCAAAATTAAGGCCCAGGAGCCCAATCCTGCCAGGTCTCGATCATTCGATTCCGGGCTTTGACCTGTACTCGAGGATGCGGCACTTGTTCCGCTGGGAAACCTTGATTCATTCGAGGCGGAGAGACAACACCGAAGTCCGCCTCGCAAAAGGCGAGATCCTGGCTACCCGTTTGGGCAAGGGTGAGCCGGGCCTAGCGAGAGACAAGGTGCTGACTGAGCAGTTGAGAGCTGCAAAGGTGAGGCGTCGTAGGGCAGGGAGAGAGTTCTCGCGTAATTCCCATCTGGGTAACCCAGGAGGGCTCTCCCACAAGGGTACACTGCGCCGCAAGTGGACGGGATCTCTGCAGAGCAGGCGGTGCCACACCAGCTCACAGGACTGAGAACCACACCGTCGGGTTTGCTGTGTGACCTGTGTGCCGCCACACAAGATTCTGTCACCGATGGTTTGGCACTCTGCTCTGTATCTCACGCTGGCGAAGTAGCGGGCATGATGTTGATGCACCATGCACAACCTCCCTGAACATCAGGACTGCAGGAAGATTTGACAAGTCGAGCGAGTCCGACGCTGATGTTGCGGTCAAGGAGTGAAAGGTGTCTTCTGATGGGCAGGTAGCTGCTTTAGCCCTGCATGCGTCGTACAAGACGGCCAATGAGGAGCCCCGCGCAGCTTTGTAAGTGCAGGGATCCGAGAATAGCAGCATGATTCAGCACGTGGAATTAAGGTGATGAGGGTTCTCAGTATGCAGATCAAATGCTGCAGCCTGCCAGCCCTCCCGGCCACCTTGAGCCCAGGGCATCTGGGCATGCAAGCTGGCAAGCTGACATACCATGTCAGGCGTGGGCGACAAGGGAACTCGAGCAAACGCCGATGTATGATCTGGCTATCAGACAGTATGAACTACAGCCTGTTTAGCTCCACAACCCTGGAAGATGCGTTCGATGGTCGACCAAAGGACCTTTTCGACAGGAACGGCAGTGTTTCAACAGGAGCTAATGCCCCCAGTACGCACACACACACTTCGCATTGCGCGGTACTGCCAGGCCGTCCTGGGCCCCCCGCTTGATTTTGAGTACCTTGTGACTTGTCCTGATGCGACAGTGACCGGTGTCGATCTGTCGGCCGGCTCCAGACAAAGCCACCGGAGGAGGAGATAAGCGGATTTCTGCCGCAGCAAGGAACAGGAGCAAGCCCTGAGGCACCAAGTCATAATGGAGGAAATTTGCTGCCACTATGCGTCGTCATTAGATGCTAGTCGGCTGAAATCAGATAGCAGGCGTTGGGCGGCCCCCAAATGTTCACCAAAATCCTCCCGCTTGAGCAGTCGAGCACGGGAAGATAGGGCTGGAATCCCATGCAGTACCCCTGGTTGCCCTGGGCGGGTAAAACGGCCGCTTCTGCCGCTGACCTGCATGATGGCAAATGAGCCAGAACACGCGCACACACTCACACCTATACCCACCCACACATACATAGAACCTGGTTTATCAGGAAGACGCAAGATTAGCGACCGAGGTGGTGTGCGGGTAATTGGCCGGGTCGAGCCATGATAGCACGCAGAGAGCAGATCTGTCAACGCTACGGTCGACCATGGCGCAAGTCGGTATGCAAGGTGCTTTTTTTTTGAAGCTTCCTAACGTTGTTGCATGGACTGGTGTCGTCCATCCCCCTACGCTGGCTCCCCACACCAGGGGGCCCGGCTTGGCGGCGTTCTCAATCAGGACAACCACAGTGAGACCGCGCCGTTGATGCCGCTGTCGGGAACACTGGCGGCTTCGGCGGATTCCCGACTAGTAAATAGACCAGTGCCCGTTTGCCGTAGGGATTGGCGGGACGGCTTGCTCTTAAAGTTGAGGCTAAGCTGGATGGATCTGCTTCGGCCCTTTACGAGCGGCCGCTGGGAGTACCCATGCTGTGTTTACAGCTCTGGAGTCAACAGTAGACTCCAGCTTCGACGTGGACCTGTGATGTCCAGCGTGAAGGAGCTGCCCAGAGGCTGAGTATAGGAATCTGCGGCCATGTCCGGCGCAGCTTTGTCGATATGCCATGCTCTACAAGACAAGCATCCAGAAGGAGGCCTGTTGGGCAGCGCGATCCCCTCCGCCGTCCAGCTGGTGATCTGCTGTAGTGGTTCGAAGGCGTTGCCCATCAATTGCTACAGACACATAGGCCAGGGGAAAGCCAGACAGACCCTATAGCTCGAGCGCTCATATCAAGCCCACGATACACTGAGCTGATGAATCACACGCAGTGACGGTGGGAGTCTCGCGTATCGAATAACGCAGCGAGATACAGGCCTAGCTTCTCGAGCACTAGAAAGTTTGTCTACTTCCAATGAAAGCGATGAGCATTCCTGCCCGTTTGGGAAGAGGCTTGGATGACAGCGGAATGTAGCGCAGTGCGCAGCGAAGCCAGCAGGGCAGGGTAGAGCAGCGGTGTAGATAGAGCGGCCAACGGCTTGTGTGCTTATCAAGCCAGGCGAGCGAGTAGGGAGCGTCGAAATATGGGTGCCTGGTTGATGATGCGCAGCAGCGTGCGGTGGTAGTCCTTGGGAGCCATGAAACAAGGCCAGGGTATGCCAGAGTGCGGCACAGAGAGGGCCACGGGTGGTCTAGCCCCGTGGTGAAATGGAGGAGGCTCATGGAGCGGGTCGGCAGGGCTGGCGGCCGCTATCTGGTTGTATCCGTCACAGCCGTCGGGCGTGACATTGGCAGCTGGACAGCCGGACGGTGGCAGCGCAGTATAGCGCAATGCAAATGCAGCACGGTGCGAGGCAGCCGTGATTCAGGTTCGGTTCAAGCTCAAGCAGATTTGGGAGCCGGAGATTGAAGACAAAAACAGAAAAAGAGACAAGACAAGACAGTCGAGTCAGGTCAAGTCGCGTCGACGACTATGGTGCAATGCGGTGCGTAGTGTCGCAAAAAGAAGGAGGACGTGTGAGTGTTTCCAAATGTGGTGGTCCTGTGCAACCTCGACCCTCGGCCGGGTGCTGCTGGGACTTGGCAAGATCCGCCTGGCAAAATTAGGACTGCAGTACACATTACTGTTGCCTATGTGTGGGCGCGGTCCTGAGTCCTGGCCCCGAGTCCTACACACCTGGGCACTAACACACACAGGGCAGGGCTGGCAGGTTACGGTGTAGCGTAGGGCAAAAGGACCATCCACCGTTATGCCCCGCCCCGTTTCGTACCACCACCACCCACAGTGCTGTGTACTAGACAGTACTAGGTAGGCGCGGTCGTCGGCCGTTTTGGCTCCACGGAGCTGGTCTGGTGCGGGCGTTGCAAGCCAGACCCACCTGCCCCCCTGGCCCTGTGCGTACCGCCCTAACCCGGACAGGAAAATGGTCAGTCCTGGCGAGTCTGGTCTGCACGCAAACATACACCCCTCCGTCTTGTCTAGCGTCCAGACTCCCGCAACTTCCTTCCCTCTTGTTCGGCGTGCTGCCCTCTTGCCCGGTGATTCACACGCTGGGAACCCACAACCGGTGGGCATGTCACTGCCCTCTTTCTCCATCTCTACAGGGCCCTTTTGCCTGCCGTCTCACCAAACCTTGGGGACTGCACTGTAGATCTGCTACCCCCTCCATCTCCCTGCTCGCACTCGACAGCCCAATCAACATGCTTCCCAACAGCCCAGTACCGCGCGGTGGAGCATACCCGGCCACTGGAGAATCCGGCCTGGGCTGGGAACGGCAGCCTCCGATCCCAGGACACAGGGTGCGATATGCAGAAGCCTAATGCGACCGCCGGCGGTGTTTGTCTGTGTCTGTGTCTGTGTCTGTGTTGTCTTCCCGCTCGAGTGACTAAGTGACCAGCCTCGGGGGCGACGATCTGTCGGTTTTTGCTGCTGCATCTGACTGGAGATGGCTCATTCAGGACAAGACAAGAGACACCACACAGACACACAAAAGACAGAAAGACCGATGGGAGACGGTAGTTACTGCCCCAGGTGTCAGTTAGTTGCTGCTGCCCCCCCGACACGTCCGTCCGTTCCTCGTCCGCAATGCCGCTACGGTAATCAGCAGGTAGCTACGTTCCATGCATTAGCCTTGCGCCCTGCCGAGCTTGCTGTGTCTTGCTTCGTAACGACCTCAAATAGCAGGCCAGCCCGCCTTGAGACACGCCTGGCAGATGTACCGCTGGTACGTACCCCTGCAAAAGGCCCTGTCTGCGTCTGCCTTGTCCCAGAATACCTTCCTGCTGGGAAGACCCACCGCCCTGGGCCGTGCAGGGTGCACGCGATGTACCCTCTGGCGATGGGAACAGGGGCAGGGGGTCAAGGGCCCAAGGGGGCAGGGGGGCAGGGGGGGGCAGGAAAGGCAGCAGGGGCTTTTCGTACCTTGGTACCTCCCCTCCGTACCTACCCTTGAGCTCCGCCCCCCGGGAGCTGGGGACGTCTGGAGCTCCAAGGGACGAGGTGCAAGTACCCAGGTCCGTGGTTCCGTCATACCTCTTCCTTCGGCGGGCTTTGCTCTCAAGCGCCGTCGTATAGTCTCTCTCGTCTCCCGTCTCCCGTCTCGTCTGGTCTCTCGTTTCGATCCTTCGGATTCTTCTTGGGGGTACGTACCTTTTCCCGAGTACCTACGTACATGCGTACATGCGTACATGCGCAAATGCAATACCGCAGAGAGAGCACAGGACAGACAAGTTTGATCCTTCTCGCAGGGATGCTGCCACCACCATGGGTTCGCCAACCCACATGGGCCTTGACGTCCCTGGGGTCGCCCCAAGCAGCCCACCACCTGCATCTCTCGTCTGGCCGAACAATACTTATATCTCGAGATCCCTCGCCAACACCTTCTCTTCATTCCGAGTCATTCTTCTGGTGTTCATGACAATCCACACAGGGAAACAACAATCATACTCGTCTTTACTTCTCTGAAGCCTCACATACTCTTGTGTAGTCGGCCATCACCATCAACACGCATCACCTACTCTCAGCCTTGTCTCCTCTAGCCTCGCCCCACGAGGAATTCGCGACAATGTCTACAGAAGCACACCACATGTTCCCGGTCATGGCGCCCGAACACCACCTCTCCGTCCACCAGTACTCTGGCTGGCCACAAGAGCATCCCCAGCACATTTCCGTGCGACAGTACCCAAGCACCAGCAGCGCCTTCAGTAGCTCAGCGCATCCCGATGAGGATTGGACCAAGGTCTCAGATCTTGCCGAGCGCAGGCGGATACAGAACAGGATTGCCCAGCGCAACTACCGTAGGTCGCCTTCCCGCAACGGTCAAGACAGCAACCTGTCTGTCTCTGAGCGCCGCTAACCCTCCGCTGCAGGCAAGAAGATAAAGGAGCGCATGGCCGACCTGGAGAGGCGCGCGGGCTCTGACGGCAACAAGGGCAGCAGCACGGGCAGCAAGAAGTCGCCAAAGGCAAACAAGAAGACACAGAGGCGCCAGTCCTCACCACCGCCCCAGGGACACCACACGCTGCAGCCACCATCACAGTCGGGCGTGCCACAACACCCCTTCACGCCGCCCATGAACCCAGAGGACCAGTTCTTCCCCTCGCCAAGCCCTCCCGCGAGCAGCCCGCCTCCGTTCGCCGGCTACCAACCAACGTACTCGCCTCCCAGCGACAACGGCATGATCATGCAGCCATACGGAAGCCCACAACAGCAGACAATCGCAACAACCGGGCCGTACCAGTTCGGTATGGTGTCCACAAACGCGCCCACGCTGCCGCCAATGACACACTTTGCGGATGCGTACAAGGCACCCAACCTCAACGGGGGGAATGAGTCGATGTCGTCGTTTTCCAACTACGGCGACTACACGCTTGGTGGTCACTTGAACCCCTCGCCCTACGATTCAAATCCTCATGTGAGTTCCTTGCGCCACATCCAAAACCATCAGCACAGTCCTCTCCCCTCCGCCACTCTCCCTCCCTTCGGCAGCGCGATGGCTGGTACATCTGCCGGTCCTCTTGCTGCGCCTGTTCCTTACCGCCCTCGCTATCCTCCTTCCCCGTCTCGGAGTTGAAGAAGAAGAAGAAGAACAATGTACACGCCACACGGCGAGAAGAAGAAGAAGAACACCACATCATCATCATAGAAAAAAAAATAAAAAGACCAACGCTTTCAGCAAGCCGAAGAGCAAAAGGCTAATACGACAGTCACACCTACAGACCCCAGCTCTGTCGCATACCTTTGACCACTCAGACAACAACTCAGAGGCGGATTGGTGTGCGTACCCGGTGACGCCCCTGTCAATGGGATCACCATGAAAAAGAGCTAGACAGACCGCAAGCAATTGCAATGGCATGAGGAATGGATACACCTGATTTTACGATATTTTCTTTTCTGTCTATACCTTTTTTTTTCTTTTTACTTTTTAGTGTCATGATTGGACGGCCATCTCCATTTTCTTGTTTTCTTCTTCCATCCTTGAGAGTATACTACACTGGCGCGAAGGAGGGCAGCGGGGCGAAGCCTGTTTGCGGCTGCCCCGCCGGAGGAGTTCAGGATGTTGCTCTCTTTGGGTTGCGCAGACCTGCCGGGTCTCGCGCCGGATGGCCAAGATTGACTGGGAAGGATGCGAGCAGCTGGAATAAAACACACAACAAGCGAGCTTTTTTGGATTAAAAGGACTAGCGTGGTTATTTTTGGGAGGCATCATGGTCACGCTGGCCTGTGGACTTGGGGCCGGAGTTTCTGGTTGTGGTTATATCTATCATCATTTTCTCCCTTGTCAAAGATCTCTCTCGTACTGCACAGACGGATCTGTCTTTATTCCAACCAATCTACAAACTTGAATCACTTGAATCCATCCGAAATACTTGCTCGTGTTCATAGTCTGGTGCAGCCAGTAGTCGTTTGATCACGAAATGCCGACGGATGGTGTTGAAACACGGGTCGCTTTTTCTCTTGCCCTGGTATCCTGGCAAGCACATTTGACTTCCGGAGTTATGGCCCCATTATTTCCAGTCTGCCCGCGGACCCTTTTTCTTATTTCCACGATAGGGCGGCGAACCACATTTCAGTGTGCCACTGCTGGCGCTGACGGACGGGGCAGGGAGAGGAGAGAGAAGTGTGGGTGGGTAGAAACGGGTGAGTGAGTACGTGAGTGAGATTTTGGCGCGGGCTTGGAAGGGGGACTATCGTGGGATCTCCCCCGTTCCCCCTCTCTTCCCCCCCTTGTGTGTGCGTCTTGTCTACCTGTTCTCCCACTTCTATCCGCTCGCCAATCTGCCCGTCTTACTCACCTCGACTGACTCGACTCTTACACACCCTGTAGGGCTGAGGGATGGGGGATGGGGGATGGGGGTGGTGGTTGGGTGACCGAGCCCCCGGGCCCGCCGTCAGCACGATACCCAGACAAGTCTGGGACACCCGGACCCGACACGATGGGTTTGTGTGTGATCTTTGTCGTTCCCGCCCTTTAGCGAGGTGAGCGAGTGGGTTCGCTTCCGGTGCTTGTTTCTTCATTTCCCAACATCTCATTTGGTTCCCTTTGGTTCCCTTCTCCTCGCTTCTCCTCAAGTGCCCGTCTCACATAATCCGTCACGCGAACCAACACACACACACACACACCTTGTCAGTTTTCTTTTGCCACGCGGTGTTTACCATTCCACCGGGTTTGTCAGTCAGTCAGTCAGGTCGGGTCCGCGCGCGGGAAGAGCGTTTTGGCAGCTGTCAAACCTGTCTTACTTGCAGCATCTATGTTCTCTATTTTCTCTGGGGCGGTGAGAAATTCCGAGAAGTGAAAGAAGAGTTGACTCACGACATGCACGTATAAGTTGACGGTGTTTGCCCACTTGCCCAACCAACCCCCGGAGGTTTCTGTTGGTCTGCCTCTCACATGCTACTGGCTGCACCCTCTGCCTCCCTTCAAAGCCCGGTGCAGCCGGGCGAGTCCTGCCTCTGCGCCCTTCCCTCCCCTCGCCCACACCGAATTCGTGCTCTTTCCCCCTGACGCGGAGCCTCAATCCTGCGCTTTGCGCAATGCCTGCCTGCCTGCCTGCCCGCCTTACCAACTGGTACACGGTTCGGACCCGGCGGGAACTGAACGTACGATTTTCAGAGGCCATCTGGGCTGGGCCCTTTCGCCTATCGAATCCCCTGCCCGGGATAGCTTGGCGTGTGCATGTGCATGTGCGTGGCCGACAGGGTACATTTGTCGCGAGAAATGACGACGGACAAGCCTACCGTACCCTACCTGTCCTCCTTGCCGCCCCAATTGGTCTGTGCCGGTGTCTGTTGGTGCCCTGAGTGAAGTCCAGTTTGAGTGCTGTCCCCACTTATCACACCCGATTAGCAGCAGCAATGACCCAGGGGGGCCGACGAGGGCCTCGCCCGTTGGCGGGCTGTCGGCTTCTGGGGCCGTCTTTCGTCTTGCGAGTGCGAGAGCCGGCCGTGCCTCTTTGATTAACCTACGAATGGACACACGTGTGAGGCGTGCTGCGGCGGCATCCGTCACCGTGCAGCACGAACGAGGCAGGGTCCTCTTGGGACTTGCCGCCTTGAACAAGTTGCGATCTGCTCGCCATCCCTGTACTAGCTCTCGTTTTTGACATATCTTTCACTAAGGCAATCAAACTGGGGTCATCTGTTGGAGGGCTGCACCTAGAGCCGCGTTCTCCGCTAAGTGGATGTACGTGGTGGGAAAGGGAGAGGGTAAGGTAGGCAAGAGTGGTAAGGATGTGTGAGCAAGTGTGTGCGAGTGTGTGCAGTCTGCATGTGTCTGCGCCTGTGTGTACGCATTTGCGTGTACACATTTGTGTGGAAAAGAGGCGAATTTCTCATTCGTAATGAGGCTCTGCGCCCGTAGGCCAGCAGGAAGGGCGCGAACGGGTCCCACTAGTACCTGTCCACGGCCCTGAACTTGTTTCGCCTATCCTTTGCCGACGCAATGAGATAGGCGGGCTGTGGTCCAGGCAGTTTGCTGCACGCTTCCTCTTCGATGTGGGTGGGGTCATTACACCAGCCCGCACATCCGCGCACCCGATCCCAGGGAGACTGGGAGAGCTGGGAGACTGCACACAATGGATCTGCGGAGCCTTGCGATCCTTCGCCGCCCCTCGGACCCAATTACGTTCCTACCTCTGCAAAGTCCGAGAGGGAATTTGAAGGCCACCTCAACGGGACCTTGAGCGGTCTTCACAGGCGGCTTTGCAACGTCTGAGCGTTTGCCTGGTCTGGCGGAGAGCGAGACGACCTGCCCGCAAAAGACTGGGAAAGCAGAGGGGAGGGGAAGGGGCGTTGAGGGACAATGACATTCCTTCGCCGCAAGGAGAAAGACTGGGACCCGGGGGGCATAGGAGGGTCTCGTGATGGAGATGTTTGGAAAGAGTTCGCGAGGCGCTTCGTGAGGCGTTCCGCGGAGTTTGATAGACTAGGAGGGATATGATGGGGCAACATGGCAAGGTATCATTATTATTGTGATATGTGAGCCGGGGAATACTAGACGGGGCGAGAAGAGAGGAGGGGCAGGGTATGGAATGCCCATATCAGGACATGGGTATACCGCTGATCTGCTCGAGACCTGGCCTTTTTTGTGTGGAATTGCGGTTGTGTGGCTGCGAGTGGTCGTGTCGCTTGACCCGCGATAATGGAGAGAGGGTTTGCCTGCCCAGAAGGGCCCAGCACAATAGATTCCGTTCCAATGTGATAAGCACCTTGCATCAAACCCCCTGGCATCCAGAACCCAGCAGAGCGAGTGAATGAATGAGTTGATTGAAAGAAAGCGCGGTCGGATGAATGGATGACCAAGCACTCCCGCCGAAAGCGCGCTCTCCAGTGTTTCGCAGTCGGATACTGGCCAATATTGGGTCCACGAGTCCTGCCCATGTGGTCCTTGTGGTCCTTGTGTAACGTTCGCGGAATACGGGCGGAGCCAGCCAGCCACATGACCGAACGATGATGGATCGCACATGGGGGCCATCGGGACAGGGACAGGGACAGGGGCGCTGAATATTGGACGTATGGTTATGAACATGGGGAGTTTGGGCATGTCCAGATTGATGCACCCGTCGTTTTTAATGCCCCATGTATTGTCGCAGTGGGAGTAACGGTAGGGCAGAGTAGACAGTCAGTCGGCCAAGGGGGGAGGAGGGAGAAATCATGATTCTCCACAGAAGGATTCCCAAGGGACCCCAGGAGCCCGGCTCTCCTCCACTAGGACTGGGACGCTGGGCAAAAAGCCCCAACCTGCATGTCGGCCCACAGACATGTTCCAGGACCAGGGCATGAGGATCCAGAAGACCTAGGGCCTAGGATCCAGGACCCAGGGCCTAGTGTAGAACCAAGCACTTGAGGGCAGGCAAGGGTTCTGCAGCATATCCCGACAGCACCCTCAAATTGACTCGATTGACAGCGCCATCGGGCTGGGCTGGCTGGGTAGCATTGGAGCGACGATAGCGGCGCAGCACAGTATAATTCAATCACATGGGAGGGATGCATGCTCGTCCCGATCGCACGACCGATGGGTGCGTATGGCATTTGCGGCTTGAGATGCTGGCCTGCAGGGAAGCGCTGGATGGCCACCCACTGCTGCTACTGCGTCTTCAGCCGCATCCTTCTGCAAGTTCCCAGCCTCGCTATTGGTCCCGGTTGTTGTTCTTGTGTTGCAATTGTATCGTTGCCGTGTAGTATTATTGTGAATGTGCTGTCTCGTCTGCCTTTTTGCCTGCCCGCCGCCTGGTTGCTTTGTTTTTGGTTCCTGAGATGGCATACCACAAAGCATCGTGGGGCCAGTTGACCGAAAAAAGCCGAGGGATGAAAAAGCGTTGAGATCAAGTGGACAGGTGGAGTCGAGGGAGCCCAGTAGGAATTTCGGCTGCTGTCTAGGCCTCACTTGGCTCATACCAGGCGTCTGGGTCGAGCAGATGGATATCGGGTGCTGTGGTAGTGTAGATAGCCTAGAGTGAGAGATCTCGGGAGACAAGACGGCGGTAAACCAGGGGGGGGCTTCTGTTACACGATACCGACAGCATGTGTGATTGATGGCGTGCAGGTGTACAGTCTCGATCAAACCGCACTGTTGGGTCGCGAAACGTGTTACCTGCGAGAGAGGGTCTGATTCCTCATCATCTCCAAGGGTTGGAAGTCAAGTGCCGGGGCGCACCTCTTTCCTTCCTCGCCACCTCCTCTGCTCACTCACACCGTCGAGCCCCGGTCGTGAATTGAACTGTACCGAAGTCCGCACACATTACAGTGTACATTCGGGCGGGGTGTGGAGGTTCTGGACCCTGGCGGGGTTGGTTTCCAAGGCGAGCAGTCTGGGACCTGCGACGATCAACGGAGTGTCGCTTCTTAGCAGTGGTTGAGAACAGCCAGCGATTATGTTTTGCCAGGCTGAGATTTTCGAGTCTGCAGTGCAGTCAGTCTCCACAGACTGGTCGTTCCAGCCTTCCCAACTGCACCTTCTAGTGTACCTGCCTCGCAGTGAAGAGAGCAAGAAGGAGAAGGCGCGTCAGACGCCAAATTGGCCAATCAGACAGAACGGTCAGCGACCCGCCTTTTTAGACGCGGGCCGAGCTCTGATTGGCGAATTAGCTCCCGTCCAAGGTTCCCAGGTTGGCGTTCACTTCTTCAACGGTTCATCGCATCGTCATGACCTCAACGGCGAGCCATCAAAAGAACCCACGCTTCATGTCGCTACTCAAGGAGAATTGAATTTTCCACCTCTCGTCGTCCTCCATCCAGCCCAGAACAAAAGAGCCCCGCGCCCAGCCGGACTGCACCCATATGCTCCGTATCATCGCCTCACTTAAGGCACAGTAGTCAAAAAAAAGCCTTGGCTGGAAAACCGGGCCCAGACATCAGGCAGCAGAATTAACTGAGCTTGGGAGACCACAGCCCTCCCCACACCCCTCCACCACCACCGGCTCCCAAGGGAACTCCAATCTATTGGCACCCGTGGTCCAAAGGACATCCGAAAGGCCGCAGGAAGACGGACAACGACCAAGAATGTATCTCTTCGGAGGAGACAGGTAAGGGATGGTTCCTCTTCCCAGCTTCGCATCCCGAGACCCAGGCCTTGGTCCCCAATCTGCAGGCCGTACGTCGCGTTATGTTCCCTAATCCGGTTCCGGGGCGCGAACATGTGCTCCTTGTGCAACCACCCCAATCCATCCACCCCTGCCTGCGCCCATCTGCCCCATGCCGCCCGTGTCAAAAGAGGCTTGGTCACCAGATGCATGGCACTTTGGATACGTCTACCTCCCTGGGTGGCGATAGCCGATTGGACGAGCCCCGGCGCAGAGCCTCACGGGCATGCTTCACCGGTGAACGCCATGATGGAGATGCCTGCATGGTGGACGACGTAGCTATGCACAAGCAGACGAGAACGGATAGCTAACAAACCCCGAACAGGCCTTGGGATGCGTCCCAGTTCACCGCCTCGGACGACCGTGTCCGCGGCGGCAAGTCACAGTCCTACCTGACCGTGCTGAAGGGACCGGAAGCCACGGCGTCGCAGGCCGAGTTCTCGGGCAACCTGGACATCACGGCCCTGGGCGGCGCCGGCTTTGCTTCGCAGAGGACCGCCGACGACCTGCCGGGCTGGGACGTCTCGGGCTACGATGTTCTTGTGCTGGATGTCGCTCGTGCAGACTCCCGCAAGTACACGCTCACCCTCAAGGACGAGATACTCCCGAGGCGGCCCGATGGTCGTGATCAGAGCACGGTCAGCTGGGAGTACGACTTTGTCGTCGGGGCCGGAGGGGATGCTGCTTCTGCCGCTACCGGCGGCAGCACGGCTGACTCGACCCGGTTGGTGATCCCCTTTGGGGACTTCCAGCCCACTTATCGTGGCAAGCCGAGGCCCGATGCTGATCCGCTTGATCTAAAGAACGTGAAGCGGATCAGTTTTATGATGAGGAGGTAAGTCCTCTCCACTCAGACAACCAGACAATGTCTCGGGGAGAGACATCTGACATGCGATATTCCAGTTTCTTCGGCACCCAAGAGGGCGAATTCTCCATCGTCTTCAATTCGGTGGCCGTAGAGAAGAAGGACGAGAACCGGGACGCCTCCATCGACTCGGTGGCTGCGGCCAAGCTCGTACGAGATGAGCAGCAGCGTGGGAACAGCAATGCTCCCACGGGCAACAACACCCTGTCATCGTGGTTTGGGAGGCTATGCGGCTGGGGCAGGTGACTCCCAGGACCGCGGCAGACAGATATACCATCTTCACTGAAGGCAAGACTTTGACAGGGGCCAAAGTGCTGTTTGTTGCAGAAGGGGAAATTCAGGAGACTTCCTGTCGTGTGCGCAGTATGCTACGATTCTGCTATGCATGCTCATAGGTCGGGAAATTGTACCAGCACATAGCAAACAGAAAGTCAAGTAGATAATCAGTGCCAATACCCATCTGTCAGTCTTCCGAGTTAGCATGTATGGCGACTTCTTATATTTACTGTCTTGTTCTAGAAATGAATTTTACAAGTCGATCACCATTACGTCCTGGACTGCACCATCCTCTGTCTGAACTATACGAAGTGAAAGATACTAGGCTCCTTCCCACCAGCCATCGCAGCTTCAACAACTTCCCCGTACATAGCTCCGTGGACGTATACTTCTCCCAAAAGTTGATAATGCTCCTCAAAGCCTCCATCGTCCCCGGTTAGCGGTCGCACTGCAAAGGGCACAATGCCGCCGAAAAGCACAACGATGCGGTCGCCAGCTCGAAGGCAGCTTGGCCCCTGCCCTATATAACCACTTGAGCCGGTGAAAACCCGTCTCCTGCTGCAACCAAGCTTGAACAGGGTTTCTGCCTCCTCTGACCAATATTTTGACTCACCATTCTTTGCACCACTATCGAAAACGCTGCACACATGCTTCTGCATTTCAAGAAATAATTCATCATCATCGTGGACCCCTTGGTATGGTAGCACGGCAAGTGTGCGAGCTAGGCATTCCGGGAAACCATTTGATCTTGTCGGACCAGGGGATATCACTTCACGGCACATTTCGAAGATAGAGGTCAATGTATCGGCGAGCCTCGCGCCATGTCTGAAGAGATGTATCCCAAGAGACTGCGAAAGCTCGATAACGTCGGTTACGGCATAACCATTTAGTGTTAGAACGTTGGGGTCGGCGGTTGTGGCCAAAGCAGTCTCGCGGCTGACGGGCAGGCCGGCATTTGCCCGGGGATGACACAGACGAAGGACCTCCCCTTGATACTCCCATGGAATATCAGTCCTCGGCACCCACGAACAAAATCCATCAAGGAGGATATCACCATTTTCGACGGTAGAGTTGGGGTGTCTGAGGACGCCGTACCAGAGCTCTAGATTCCGTGACTGCTGGATGCAAAAGCGAGTGGCGTCTCGGAGGACGTCCTTGAAAGACTTGTTATAGTCGACTTCTAGCAGCGAGAGATCTGCGCCGCCCTCCCTCGGTGTTTCGGCCCTAGCGTGTTCGATTAATCCCACAATCGAAAAGATCTTGTCCCGGGAATCGGCACAAAGCCGAGGCTTGCCAAGCTTGATCAATTCAAGACAGGCCAACTCTCCAAAGACTGCTGACCCGTCTTCACTCAGCCCCTCGCAGAGACGTTCTTTTGGTTCGACGAACGGCCGCAGCTGTGCGCAGTGGATCAATGAATTCCTCATTTCGTATCCTACTGGAGACAATATGCCGAAAGAGAGAGAGCTGGGATGAAATTCGTGGATGTATGAGCACGCCAGGAGGACGTTCAACAGATCGACACAAATATCGGGGCCACAATAACAGGTGCTAACGGGGGCGAAGACAACATCTTGCACAATCCACATTCGGCTGCAGCGCTGTCAGCATTTTCCCCAGGATTGTGCAAATCGCGGAATACGTTTCCCGATCCTCGCCCAATGCCCCATGTTAAAGTGCCTCGGAGATGTACTAGACAGGTGATGAGTATCGTGACTCACCTAAACCACGGCCTTTGAAAGAATTGATTTATAGCAGCCACATCTATCTCGCAATTCATTGGAGGCCCGGTGCGTCTGGACCCGGGACGTCTGAGAAGCTTCTCCAAATTTTCTAGCATGTCCAACCTTGCATTCAGTTCTTCCAGGGCACGTCCTATTGATACCACGGCACTCTTCGTGCTGGCGTCTTCCTCGCCCAGATATACGAGGTTGTGACTCGAACTGCGGTAGAACTCACTCATGATCTGGACCTGAGAGCTCCGTTCCGCGATATCATCCTGGTTTATACAGACGGCATCGATCCAGAGCCTGCGGCAGACATCCGGCCGCCGCATGCACCGAAGTGCTGAATCAGAGCTACCCGGGATGTTAATGAAGGAGTCCTCGATCTCGATCTCACCGCGCAACCTGGGGTCGCCCCAGGCATACGAAATGGTTTCATATGGAGCAAGCTGGCCCCCCGAAAGAAATCCGCTGACAAATTTTGCACGGAGCGGTTCGCCCTTGCTGCCCGGGAGGACCTCGAGCAGGCGTATCTCTCTGCCGGCACGGTCCAAGGTCCGGTACTGGTAGGGCAGTCGACCGTCTTTGCGACGTGGGGCAGGGGATTGCGAATGGCAAGCACTCATCTTCTGTCCTGTCGTTCCAACGAAACTCTCGGTTGAGTATGATGATGGGTGATCGACTTTCAGCAGCATCTGAGGAGCACACCCTGGGACGACTTTGAAAGTCAAAGAAGGAAAACTTCTGCCATAGACATGCCCCGCTGGCCCCACTATTACAACAAGCATACAAGGGCGAAACCCGTTCCGAGATTGTTGTCTCTGTTCTCGTGAACGTGACTAACACTCCAGCTACCTATATATTCCCTGTATTCGGTGCTTATCCACTCCCTAAAGACCCCCCCCCTCGGCCTATCTAAATGAAGTCCAGCGGTGTCGTTCTTAATCCCTTTATGTGTGTATATATATATATATATGATATGCCGCGGTGTATGTAGCTCTAAAAATATATATTTGACGCTTGTATAATTTTTCTAAACGTCAAGAGGGTCACATCGCTTGAGTTTAAGTGTCACCTATGCGGATGAATTTGATGGCTATAGTTTGATTGGTTTGAGAGAAATGGAGGGTTTGTTTGTAGACTTGAGCACGTCTGTATATTTGTTTTAGAACCTCATCACGAGTTTGGACGTTGAAAAGACAAGAGAAATAATTCAGAAAAGAACGACCATGAGCACAACGGCGGGAACTCCCCAATGCGCAAGTTAGCAACAAGATTCAAGTTTTGTGCTCACTCTGACAACATTGGTTCAAATATTTAACCTTCGTGCCCGATACCCCTTCAAATACGCTGGTTAATGGTAGCAGAGCGTGGTACATGCCCGAAAAGATCTTTCATGATCCCCAGCATGGCTGGGTTGCTGGTTCTCAACACTCCATCCCACCAAGAAAGGCTATCCTCAAGGTCTTCCATTCAGTTATGGGCGAAGGATCTTTTGATAATGACCAGCTTCCGTTGGTTCCGGTGGTAACCAGCGTGGTTCTCCGGCAACAAAATCGCCGAAGATGGAAGCCGGACTCGCTTGTACACATGCTCGCCCGTTTCCCCAGACTCCAGGAGATTCATTACGAGCCGTGGAGGGAGTGGGACTCTATGCAGAAGTTCACAGATCGAAGTATGTATTGGCTAGTTCTAGTTAAGTGCCGATCCTCTTATCCATGACCGTATCATATTGCTAATGACCCATATTCTGAATGTAGGTTTCTTGCGTCTGTTCGAGTTTATTCAAGCCTTCAACAAGACGCTGAAGAAAGTTGTGGTCTTCGAGAACTTTAATCAGCAGTACCCATGGACCATGCAGCTATTCTTGAACGGGGTTGACTTGAGCGGATGCGACCAAATCCGCAATCCAATCCCGGCTGTTGGTCGGATGGTCGCGCTGGCCAGCCTCAGACTCGAGCATCTTGCAGCATGCTTTATCGTAGATGCTAGCGATTTCTTCCATGTCGAACCCGCTTGGAAGTGGCCAAGTCTATCCTCGCTTGTACTCACCCCAAGACACCTCACGACCAACGAAGATCCGGTCGAGATTGGAGCCTTGCTCCAGACGGCTGCGGCTGCGGCCATAAAGATGCCACAGCTGGAGGCAATGGAGATCTGGAACGGGAGAAAGGGGGTTGCGGCGCTTTTCAGGTATCAGACGTCCTGGAAGTACCGACAAGCTACAATTACCTGGAGAGGCACATGGAGGTTGACTATGGATCAGTCCGTGATTCAGGCTTGGGAAGCCGTTCTATACCAGTGGGGTGGCTGGAGACTCAAATTTGTTCAGGAAGTTCTGGATGAAGCTGTTATCAAGAGATCGGATATTCGCACAGCAAAAAACAGATAGTACACAGGAACGTTGTTTTCCCCCTATACTACAGCTAATCAGAGCACCCTATTTAACCTCACCTTACTTACACACCACCTACACCAAGTACTTTTTATACCCCTAACCTATAGACCTACTAATCCCCCTTCACCTACTAGATAATACTCCCTTACTAACTACCTATAATATATAATATATATAAAGTTCTTCTTATAATTAATTATTTAGCTATTAAAAATATATCTTTATTAGTTAGAATTAAATTTTCTAGTATTATAGTAATAGTATAGGCCCCTAACTATACCTACCTTAAGGTATAGTAGTAGATAGATTATTATAACTAAAAGGAATACTTAATTAGATAAGGTAATAAGTAGTAAAATACTAGGGTAGAAGAAATAATAGGGGTAAGTAGAAGTAATAATAGTAGTATATATATAGTAATAGATATATATAGTTAATAACTGTATCTTGTTATTTTATATAGTGAATTGGTAGTGTAAATTAAGGTTGGCGTACTAAGGGTGTACTTATACCTGTGTACCATCCGTTTTTTGCTGTGCGAATATCCGATCTCGTTATCAAATCCCACGGTGATGCGATTCACTACCTCAAGCTTTCGAACGAGGTCATTCGGCTCATCTCGTTGGAGCAGATCCTGTTTGAGCAGAAAGCTATGGAGGCTAGGGAGGATGTGCACGAAAAATAAAAAAAGAATTCTTACAATGTGACGCTGCGCGGTACAAGCTCACGCAGGTATCGTCCCTGCTCGACAGATTTACAATATCACTCTGTCACTTGCAGTAAACGACTCGAAACCTGTCTACACAAATATCCACGGCCCAATGCAGAGTCCTTGTCAACTCAGGCGTGAAATAAGAATAGTTGTCAGTGCACTTGTCACTTTGCCCTTGCGCTAATGGCCGTGGAGGACCTGTTGCACGGAAAATTATATGGGATCCTGGCATAACTAGAGTCCTGATGCTGTTATTGGGGCAGCCAATGCAAGCTACTCTTTGAAGCGATCACTAGCTGTCAAAGCGACAATGTTTCATTGCCCCTGCACGTCCTCCAACCCCATGTTTCGAGACACACGGGTCCCTGAAACGTCATCCGAACCCTGTAACTTGTGCAAATGCCCATGGAGCTGCTTTGCCAAAGCTTAATAGCTCGACTGAGGTACGATCTTGGCACCGATTCTTGAGTGGACGTGGTTGTTCCATCTTCTCTCCTTCCACGGCTGCCAAAACCAAAGGCTTGGCTTTCCTTAAGTACCACAACCATAACTCACCACATCTCAGAGAAATGTCACTCTTTGCTTCGTTTTCGCAATATGCCCTGGGCGGCACTGGCGATGTCTGCGGATCCGGTCTCGGCTTATATGCTGCAAGCGCGTGCCCTCAACTGAATAAATTGGACTCCCAGCTATGGACTGAGCCCAAGTACTGGAGCCCTTGGACTCATCGACCATACTGCCAAGGAAGCTGGTGCGTGCACACGAACGCCTTGGTGCCATGTGGTCAAGGGATCAGCATCATCACGCATCGTTCTGGGGAGCAAGAAGCCGCGTCAGTCCTGGCTGCCTTGAGCCATGATGGAGACGAATCTGACTGCGCAATGCAAGAGGGAGGCGTTGGCCCGACTTCTAATGGCCATGGTCGCCGTGAAAAAGATCGCCTTTACGAAGTTAGAGACTCGAAGGGTAAGGGCAAGGGTGTATTTGCAACTCGCAAGATCCCACGTGGCTCGATCATCATGGTGGACCATCCCATAATGCTCAAGTTGGAACCTGAGATGAACAACTACGTCCTCTCCGATGACCATCGACGCAGTCTTTTCGATCAGGCTGCAACACAGTTATCTGATCCGAGTCAGATGCTCGATCTGGCTCAACATGAAGGGTTCACTGGCTCGCAGGCCGAGAACGCTGCGAATTATAATAGTTTCCAGGTTGGCTTCGGCAACGCCACTTACAGCGCAGTATTTCCACGAATATCGGTAAGTAGCTACAAGACCCCTGGTTTGGTAAGAATTTCGAGACGCTGACTTAAGCTTCTTCCGCTGAACTCCAGAGAATTAATCACGCATGTGTTCCGAAGTGAGTCTCTCCAAGTCACAGCACCCTATTGTGCAAAGGTTCTGATGATACTGATGATCTCATCCACAAGCTGCCGAGCCAAGTGGTCGCCAAAGACCTTGTCACAGACAATATGGACGGTGAAAGACATCAAACCGGGAGAAGAGCTGTCAATAAGCTGTAAGAATACAAGATACTGCCTTTAAATCGAGACGCCACTAATGCATCAGCTTCTCCTAGACATACCAATGGGGCCGTACTGGAGGTGGTATCACCGCCAGAATGAACTCAAAGATAACTGGAACTTCGCGTGTACTTGTTCACTGTGTTCTGACTGGACATGGAAGCGACAAGCTTCGGACGAGCGCAGAGCGAAATTTGACGACCTTGCGCAAGAGTACCACCAACTCAATCACCATGACCCCGAAGAGTCGCGAGAGGCGCTGCATATTCTGGAACAGGCGATGAAGATCAACGTGGTGGAGCCGATGCTGACGAGTGCGACGCCGTTGTTGCTCCAGGCTGCTTGGACGGCATACCACGGCGGACATGTTGCAACTGCGAAGGATTATGTGGAGAAGATCGAGGAGGATATGAGAGCCCGAGGTTTTGAGGATGAAGGAGACATAAGTTCACTTGAGAAGATCAAAGGTCTGTTGAACTGAAGAGTAAAAAATGTAGGTGAGCAGTAATAGGGATCAAGGAATGGCTTCGCAGTCGTCACATACGTTTCACCGTACCACCGCCACACCTTTGCAAATGAATATTGTTTCTAGTGGAGTCCGCGTGGCTGAACTACTGCCTACCCAGGTCCCTAGTTAGGGCTCTTTGCGATCACCTTCTGCAGGAGGTTTCGCTACAGAACGCTCTTTCATAATGTCACGGGAGGGACATGAGAGAGGGGAAGCTCTCAAGTCTTGCTCAAAATTGTGGACTTTTGAATAAAACCTGGTCTGTCTAAGGAAAGATAGTAGGAGGAGCAGAAGCCTCTGACGAATTCTAATCTGAAAAAGCTAAGGGCCCAATTTCATTCGCAAACTTTCAGATTTCGCACCCTTCATATTCTTGAGCTATGGTACAGCTCGGGACACAGGTACGTTTGGATGCTGAGGTCAGGCTTTGTGGGGTTCTTTCGAGCTAGGCCAATGAATGTGAATATCCCAGCCTTCTCTTCCAAGTCTCGATGTGATATGATTCTCCAACCAGGTCCTCAACTGAAGAACGTTTTTTTCCCACTCAGCCGTGCTTTCCGAACCATGAGTCCAAACCTCGCGCTATTGCAGCGTCGTTCAGCGCAAAATTGCGAGCACAAAAAGCAATTTTCGGCGAGGGATAGGGACTCGTATTTTCCATCGAGAAGTAAAGTGTCGTGAGCTTGCGCCGGCTACCTGTTTCCATAATTTGACCGCTTCTGCTTTTCTCAGGTGGAGAAGTCGCAACTCCGCCTAAGAGGTCCATGAAGTCGCGGTATTTCTCCTTGTCAACCTCGAGCCCAGGGATCCTCCCTCCGAGGGTGAAGTAATCCCAGACATCATCGAACTCCTTGCTAGGGCAGCGGAGGTAGATCTTCAGGCGAGACTTTTCTGGGGAAAGAAGATCGGTGGACAGAAACCGTGCGCCGTCTCTCCAGTTGGCCGGCTTTGTGCTCAGATAGTCCTCGATTAAGGAAAGAGATGAGTGTATGTTGGGTCTCGCTCCGATGTCTTGAATGTCGCGAATAGCATCACATATGACGGCGAATCGGGTGATTTTCTTTGTTTCTGCCGCGAAGCAAGGGAGAAATTAGGCTTTTCCAGTGATCGTCGCTGTTCCTCTGCCGGCAGGTGGGAGTAGTCGAAATGCCGTTTGAGCGCGCGGTACCACGTGCTGTCGAACCCGGGGCGCGAGATGCGAACGTATCGATAAGCAAATCGGTAGGGAGTGGATTGAGTGGATTGGAAGCGTCTACTGGGCGTAGCCGGCAAGCGTCTAACACAAAGCGAACCTCAGGTGTGGACTCATCTTGCTTAAATTCAAAGCTGTATTCGTGTGTCGATCCGTCCCAGGTCCAGCTCAAGGCTTGTTTTGAGTCAGAGGGATCTGGTGCGCTGCCCAGGAGAGGGCATATGTAATTCAGGTAGTACGATGGGAAGGCCTGTTCTGTTGCCTCCGGATAATTGGCAGCACGCAACATTTTGCCAATGTCGCGCCCTGTCGTCCTCCACCAATACTGGGTATCAGAAGTTGCGGCAGACAACATTGATAACAGGTATGAGTCTTCAACTCTTGCAATCATTTCGGCCGTGAACTGTGTGTGTGTGAGAATGGGCGGGTGGGTGCATGTGGTTGGTGTCTCCAGTAGATCTGGAGGTAAAGACGAACAGACGTAGGGGACAGTTTTTATATTCCCCAGACAGCCTTGTCATCATGGGCATTTCATTGAATACAGGTTGTCAGCGGGGCACTGGTGGGGAGGGAAAAATTACCCATGCTGCCCGAGTTTCAGCTGGCAACTTTGAAGGGCAATGAGGTATTTGGGCTATGTCGGGGACATAATTCAAAGTCACTGGCAGGCCACGCTGCTTAGCCACATTCGCGAGGCTTGTGTAGTGTGCCCGCTGACGATCGTAAATCTGCCCGTCAGATATTCCATATGTCTAGATTTGCCATCTGAGCAAGACAAACGGGGATCAGAATACTTGGGAGAGGCACTTTGACAAGAGCAAACAAAAGATCACACTGGTACATCGAGACGCATTCTGAAGATGTGTCTCTAAAGCGTGGCAGCCCAGTCTCATGGATCCCTACAAAGGCGGAGGAGTCCTTTGAGTAGGCGGCACAATTTAATTAAGCTCGACAATAATACTCAGGTTCTATGCATATACTAAAACCGAATCCAAACTTACTAAAGTGCTATGAAGTAAGTAAATATCAAAGGACAACTGTATACTACAATATACCACTAAGCCATCCACCAGCCTCTTGGAGCGAGCCCTCCCTCCAAAAGTTCTACCAAACGTCATTTCGACCTAATACTGGACTCACGGTAACAGGAATATGGCAACAAGGCAACATCGTTATCGAATGGCAGAGGACACGGACTGCCCCCGCTTCCCCATGATCAGACGCCTCGCGAGTTTGGTTGGGGGCCGCTGCTGGTGGTTGGCATGCGTAATTCGAGGCCCATTCATGTGAAGCCAAGCATTGTTGTGCAATAGACTAGCATTTGTTGTAAGAAAAAAGGGAGGAAGGCAGGGGGGGAGGAAACATGACGACACAAGAGCGAATACAACATGCTAGTCCTGGTGTTACCAAAAGAAATTACAGGACTAGCGCTCGAAAGAATGTAGAGGAGGAGCGTCGAGAATTTACAGCTGGCGCCGAGCAGCAGGGAAGGGCGCCAAATGCGCCAAATGCTGTGTCGGGCATGTCACCTCAGTACTTTCAGCGGAATGGGAACTGGTCGTGATAGGACGAGCCAAAGGTCTTGGGAAATTTACTGGATCGATTTGGGTAGTCGCCCATGTTGGCTCTCGAGTACGACATTTGAAGACACCTGGACATGCGAATTGAATCCCCAAGGGTCTGCCAGGACATCTAAGAAGTATAGAGGCTTCAAATCTGCTCATGTCGAGCATTTCTTCAAACAAAAAGTGATAGTTTCTCTCAAAATAATTCGTCGCTGCAACCGCGGTCACCGCATCGTGCTCTGAACATTTGTGTGCTCTCAAGCCCTGGAAAGCTCTTGACTTCCTCTGAGGTTGTGGATGATTAAGGATCGGGGCGACCGAAGGCACATGATGTTAGCAACATATTCACTATTTATGGCTGGCAGTTGGTTGAACCCCCTCTTTCGTGTCTGCCCGCTGGCGCTGAAATCGTGCTTATTGGTTGCTTATTCACAGACATCACGAAATTTTGATTGTAGGCTGCGAGAGTAGAAGCGCCAAGGAGCAACTATCAGCCACATCTCACGCCTAGAATTTGATATTGCAACCCTGACTGATACACCGCTATGGTCTCAACATCTCAAGATTGAGACGCCGTCTAGCAGACCCCCAGCTGTGGTCATCACATGGTCAGAAGCGCAGAATAAACCGTGGTCAGCTCATCAATGAGCTTCGTACAACTGATGTTGGTTTCTTGATTAGGATGTAGGAGTCAATGAGCTTCGTACAACTGATGTTGGTTTCTTGATTAGGATGTAGGAGATGACGAGCTTGTGATCCTCATATCAAACACTTCACAAAGTCAGAGCCGCAGCGCTCGGTGCTAAGGCCCACCCCCTTTCCACAGCATCAAATGACGGAGCCCTCGCCAAGCGTGCTACGGAGAGTGTTCATCTCGTCTGTATGTAACTGCCTCGCGCTAATCGAGTCTGATTTCTGCAAGATTAAAAACTGGGAGTTATTAACACTACTGCTCAAGTCTGCGGCTCGCCCGATTACAAAGCCTCGAGACTAGTGGTTTATTGCTCCGACGACAGCAACTGCAACCACCTGCCCGCGTCAGACAGCGTTGCCTACTTTGACACCATCTACGGCCCGACTACCCCATGGGAAGGTGCCTCGCGCAGTGTCACCTTCACTACTGGCGTTGCATTCTCATGGGACATTCGGGGTGATGCCCAGGACCTGCCGAATTACTCCGCTGTTGGGTGAGTAATCGCGGCTAATCAGACGGCGCACGTCTTTTTGGTTTTTATGCTAATGGAAAGACTCTCAGCAATGGCTCGAATGGTTTCAAGTCCTTCACTGTCTACAAGGACGATGGGCACACCATGTTTGTCAACGGGCCCGTGGGCCAGTGTCACAGCATCTACTACAGTCTTCCCGTAAGTGATGTCTCATTTCCTTCCTCCATCTTCCTGATCGGCCCGAATAACTCTAAAAGCATGCTCAACCAGGCTTGAGCTGAAAGCTTCCAAACCTGCCTTGAAATAGCTGGCTCTAGTAGTTCTAATGTCAGAGCCACATCATTGAGGTTGATAAGAGATGCAATGTCCTGTTTTTTACACGAGATTCTGTTGCAGAAGCCGGTCAAGAAGGTCAGAGTAAGGTTAGAACATTCATGGCTGCGCCAGGGACTACACCGTTGAAACAAGAAAGGAAAAGGGGAGCGCAATTCAGTATATGTAGTCATGTCATTGTCATCATACATTCTATACTTCCAAGCATCCAGTAGGGCCATTTCCATTCTCAGAGAAACCCCTCTGTTTCGTCCCGCCTGTGAGACAAAAACCTTGAAGGCGCAACATCCATCAGGGCACTGCCATAAGAAACACCACAGCCTGAACAGGACAGTGAAGTATCTCTTATTGGTACAAAGTGTGGAATACAGGTCCCCAATATAAATATAAATTATTAAATAGAAGAAGCCATCATCAAGACATAAGAGAATTAAAGGGAGTCCCCAGCAAGGTATATATTAATCAAAAGAAATACCCGCCATTCTTTTTACCCTTGCAAGCCAGACTCGCCCAGCGTCTTGAACACCCACGCTTCATCAGGAAAGCAGACCTATCGTACAGTCTGGCACAGACAAAGAAATAAAAAATACCCAGCCTATATCCAAACAGGCGTCGGCCTCCCAGCAGGCCTCCTCTCGGAATTCGGCCTCGTCCTCGGGCGCGAGGGTGGCGTGGGTGGCGGCACAGCTCGTACAGTGGCAGCCCGGCGGGGAGGTGGCGGTATCTTGATCAGAGCCTGGCCCTGGCCCTGGCCCTGGCCCTGGGCCTGCGTCTTGGGGATGACCCGCCTGCTGTTCAAGGCCTTGGTCCTTGAGTCCGGCCCCACATACACGACGGTTACTTGTTGCTGCTGGTGCTTCTCCGGATCCACCTGCTGCTTTTGCTGCTGCTGCTTGACGACAACGACATCGTCACCAACAATCTTCCTCCCGCGCGCAGGCTCGGAAGGAAGCTGTGGCTGCTGCTGCTGGGTCTGGGTCTGTCGCTGCTGTGTCTGTCGCTGCTGTGGCAAAGCCGCAACAGCAGAAACGCGCGCCGTGGACATGACGGGCCCAACAGCATTGGTCCCCACGCCCCTAGGCCGCGGCCGTTTGGAATTGGCGCCGACGGAGTGGCTGCGCGTGACGGGGGCAGCAGCGGCCGCGTCATCGCTGACGAGTTTGCACACGCGGGCGCGCTGCTGCTCGAGCTCCTGCTCCGCGAGGCGGATCATGACGGTGAAGCGGCGATCGCCGTCGAGGAAGCGGATGGCGTCGAAGCGCAGGGGCGGGATGGTGGGGGGCAGCTCGCTGATCAGGCTCGTGTGCTGGCGGCGCTTGCCGCCCGTGGTCGAGGTCGTGATTATGGACGAGGACGTGTCGTCCAGGTCGATGAGGTTTGCCTTGGTTGGCTTGGACTTGCTCTTGTTGATGTTGTTGTCTGGGCAGTAGTTGGTCAGGTACACGGGCTGGTTGCGGTCGCCCTTTTGTTTCTTGTTGGACTTGTTCCGCGCCAGGGAGCGTGCAATCGAGCTGTCGACGCTCAGGGGCCGGTTTTCCGGGAGCGGTGGATGTGGCTTTTCGTCGAGGGAGAGTGGTCCGCCATTCAGGCCGACCTTGCGCGAGACCTTGTCTAGGATCGCTTCGTTCCGTCGTCGCTTCTCGTCAAACAAGTCTGCGTGGGCTGCTTTCGAGGGCGCCTGTCCCAGTGTCATGCTGTCAGGCCTGTACTTCTTTGACAGCTTCCGGTCGAGTTTGTCCATGAGAGCCTCGCCAGAGCGTGGGTGCTTCTCGTCATCGTCCGGCAAAACAGCTGGAGGAGGTGCAGGCAGTTTGGGTGGCTGACTGAGCTCCTCGGGGTTGAAGGGGTTCTCGAGCAGCGCGCGCTTCTTCTCCCTCTGAATCCTGGATGGTGTTATGATGGAAAACCCTTTGATTGTATCGCCCGTATCTGTCGAGACGGTCGAAACAGATTGCCGTGGATCAGCTTCTCGAGACTTCCGCATGGCAGCCCAAGAGGTCTTGCTCTGACTCTTCACGACCACTGCCTCGCCCCAAACATCCTCTCGGGTCTCTTCCACTTCCCGGCGAGCCCCAATGTCCTCAAAGGTGATCGCAGCTACCTCCGAGTCCGACAGCCCCCAAGAAAAGACGGAGACCACAAATCTATCCCACCACGCCGGCATGCAGGATCGTGATTTCTGACGCGGCATCTTCGCAAGTACCGCCCTGGCTGGCAGACTCCTGTCGTTCTCATCCTTGTCCATCTCGTCCTCTTCGTCGATGATGACGATGTCCTCGACCTTGTTGCTCGGCTTCTCGTCTTGCTTCCGCGACGCCCGCTTGCTCATGACCTGGTCCACGAGGATCCCGAACGCCTCATCGACGTTGGCGTTGGACTTGGCCGAGAGCTCGATATATGCCGAGTTAGAGCCAAACTTGCGCGCCAGCTGCTGGCCTTGCAGCGCAGACACCATCCTCGGCAGCCTGCCGCCGTTGTCCTTGAGGCGGTCCGTCATGGACGCAACCACCAGGACGGGTATCTCAAGTTCCTCCGTCGGTGGCAGCGGCGGCAGGTTGACTCGGCGCTCTGGTGGCCGCTCCGGCAGTTTCTCCGGGGGAAGAGGATCCATGTGTGCGTCAACAAGATCCTCTAGGGTGAATGGATTTGATTCGCGCATTGATGGACCATGAACGTCCTCGACGACGGTTGAAGAAGCCTGGCTGTACGCGCTGGAGGTCGTCCGGAAGCTCAAGGCACTGTCTCGTCGTCGGTTGGCCGACGCGCCCTTGTGATTGTCCCACATCGAGGCGTTGCGTCTCAAACTTGCGTTGCTGTCCACCTCTCTGATTGTAGGAAGCTTCCTGTCGCTTAATGACATCGGCCCTGATATCACAAGCGGCTTCGGCTCTGGACTCTGCTCCGGGGGAGGGGGCAAGTCTCGTTCGTGGATCATGAACTCCGCTCTTTTCAGCGCAGACCCTTCGACAACGATGCTGATCCGTTTGAGCTCCCCTTCGTAGTCGAACCGGTCGTTCCCCCGCCCCTTCTTCTCGTCCAAGCCGCTGAACAGGGACACGCCGCTCCTTGCATCCCCCGGGGAGCTCGGCATGCGAGGGAGTTCCTTCTGGGACAATTTCGTCGAACGTGTTGACTTGGAACGCTGAATTCCCGGGATAGCAGCGACCAGGCCGTCGAGGATGCCGACTATATCGGACTTGAGCTTCTCCTTGCGGCCAGTGTTGATGATGTCAGCTACGACGTTCCCATTGACCCATTCGAAAGATTCCTTTGACCAAGGGTTGAAAAGTAGCATCACAGCGTCAGACTGCTCCAAGAGCTTCTTGCGCTGGACTTCGGCTTGGTAGGCCGAGGATGACGAGGTGAGCGTGTCTTGCCGTGAGATATCGTCGGGGCTGAAGGGGTCCATCATGCTAGTGGTTTGTTGACCGGAGCCGGTAGGAAACTCGTGGATGATGAGGTGAACTTCGCGTCCATCAGGCAGTGGTACATGCTTGTGACCTCCCATAAGGTGCATGCCGCCCGAGACAACTTGAGAGAATTGTCGAAGAGTGTATCGCGTTTGGAGTGAGGTTTTTCCAGACCCCGGTGGGCCCAGCAAGAGAATTTGGATATCCTCAGCATTTCCACCAAGGGGTGCTGAGGCATTCTTGTTGAAGATTGGTTGCTGTTCAGCCGCACATGTTAGCCACTGCGATAAGCTTCTTGTTCTAGCAGATAACACAAGCCAGGTGCGGCCAACAACACCATAATTGTGAATAGATCAAGACATAGCATTATGTGTGAGTTTCTCTGAAATACGACACGGAATTCTGAAGGTGGCAGCAAGTATTTGGGAATTATCATACCCATTTCTCCTCGTCGGAGGAGGTCGACGACCAGATATCGCTCCCCATCGCGCCAACACGCTCGAAATGAGCCAGTATTACTGTTATGGAAAAGAAGAGAAGATATGTAAGTTCAGGTATCAAACCTAGTAAATTATGACAAGAATGGTACTGATCGGGTCTTCCCCGTAAGTATCGAAATAGAGACAGATTAAACAAGAATAGTAGGGACTGGTAATAGTCGAAAGCCCGTATGTGCACAAAGGAATGTCGTAGCAGGATCAAGGAAGAGATCTCGTCCGCCAAGCGGGCATCGATAGACCTATGTAAGAAGTGCCATGGCAAATGGTCGGACGAAGCTCGAGGCCGCAAGGGCGACGGGGGAGGTAGTCAAGGCAGAAGGTTCGAGGCTTGTTCTGGGGAACCAAGATAGAGGTCCAACTTGTAACAGACAAGAACTTTGTCTGCCAACTCCAGTTTCCGTCTGATGCAGGCACGAGTAGAGACAACGGATGGGTGGAGGTTTGTAAGAAGAGGGGCCCCGTCTGGAGCGGGTCCATGGACGCGGGCGAAATACCAGACGGGCACGTTCATTGTAAGGCACAGATAGGTAATGCAGGAAGAGACTTGAAGCATCAAGGCCCGGCAAGGGAAAGGCCAAGGATCCTTGGCCACGACGTGGGACGAGCGTCACGACGAACTCCCGGGGCGGCATAAGGCGCGCGGAAACGTCCTAAACGGGAACTGCGGCAGCAGATCGGCGGGAGGAAATGAGAGTGATGGTGACGCAGGGCGCGCTTGAGCAGCAGAGATGGCCGGAAAGCTGTGCAACCGCTTGATAGAACAGCACGGTAAGGCATGCCATGGAATTGCACGTTGAGGCCATGGCAGGAACACTGTGGGCTTGAGGCTCTGCTCTCTCTGCCTTACGCATATTACTCCTGCAACTTCTTGTTCTTGGTCTGCCCTTCCCGTGCGCCCCGTTGCTTGGGTTGGTTCCACATCAGGAAACCTTCCGGCAAGTGTAAACCTTGAGGTCGCGGCAAGACCAATCGGAATGATGCTGTCGCGTTTCGAGACATTCGGGCCATCACAAGGGGGAGTGCGCGTGCGCCTGGGGTGTGGTGGGAGTGCGTGTGAGTGGTTTGGGCATCCGGAAGGGCAGCGATGCGGCGGATTCCAAAACCCTAGCCAAAGGCAATAAGAGCTGTCATATGCCTTGAATATGCCGAGCCCCCGGATGCCGCCTTGGCCTCCGTATTAAGGTTTGGTCTGTGCACACGGTGGGCCCCCCGCCAGGGTGCCCCAGGCACGTTTGTTTCCCTCAGGGGCTGAGCCGCACCTTGGGAGGACGACGTCCTTCCTAATGACGGGACTGGGCTTGAGGCGTCCGCTGACACCTGTCAGCCAATTGCCATCGGCTTCATCCCAAGTCGACCTGGGGGCTGAAGCTCCAGGTGAGGGTAACAGGAGGCGGAGAAATGGAACGCGGCCTCCCCACAGCAGTCTTCGAAGAGTCATTCCTGCGATCATTTGCGTTCACTAGAACAAGTCAGAGTTTCTCACAGACAAAATAAAATATCCTGCAGCCGGCGAGTTGTTGTCTGACATGTCTTTATCCGGTGGCATTGCGGGCCTCATCGCCGATGGATGGCAAGGCAGTAAGTAACTCGCCCATCTTGAGCAAATCAAGCGTCGCATGGATCCCCGGGCAGGCTTTGTCGGCCGGAGGTTTCATCAGACATCGCTTCGCTGAGAGGATAAAAACTCTCCAGGTCGGGATGCGCGGCGTTGCGACGGCGCAAGAAGACTGAAGGAAAACCCAAATACTCCCTTCTGTCTCGAGTGTTACTCGACCAGTGTCGTCAGAAGCCACGGTGTCATTAGCCACTCCAACGTGCTCGGACGCCTCAGAAGCCTATCGCAGACAATGTTTTGACAGTCGCTGATCATGCCGGATGCTTTGAGGGCGCGCAGTTGCCGTTGTGAGGTGGTAGATAGCGAGGTCCGAGAGTCGCGTCTGGGGGAGTAGGGATGAACAAGGACGCTGTGACACAGCTTTTAAAAGCAGATGGTTCTGCCCTTCTCTTCCATTCTGGATTTCCGACGATTCCTTGTGGAACCTTTGGAAAATAACTCGTCCACATGTAAGTCCGAGGTCTAGGAGATGAATCGTCCCAACTTTCGTTTAGTCACCTCGGGACCACTCTTATTAGCCTGGTAAGCAAATTAGCAGTTTGACGATGAGCGCGTGCCGAGGGTCCGAGGTCAGCGCCAGTGGTTGCACGTGGGAGATAAAGCGTCCTAACAGAAGATGATTGTTATTGACGCCTGTAAATGATCCAACGCCTTGCTATATCCATTCATCAGATTCGAGTCATGAAAATGAGACCAAACAGACCAGCCTCGGGGAAACAATATTTCAAGAACTAGCATTACAACTGCCCTGTCTTGACAGGCTCCGCAGTAGGCTGTACCTCACGCAGTGGCGCGTGTTGTGCAGCGAGGTCCGCATCGGGACCGTCGGCATTTTCTCTCATTATTTGGTCCTTGCGGCTCACGGCGGGCCAGTTGCGATCCTGGTGGGCCTTCTCGCCGGCTTCCCGCAGCCATTTTCTCCATTGGGGCGTGCTCGGGGCGGCGCCGCTGCGTTCGACCCACCCGGTGCTCTTTGTCTCTCGGATGGCGTACCAGAGTGTCCTCGTGAAGCTGGGGTAGCCTTCGACCCCGTTGTTTTCCGCTGGATTTACCATCTTGTCCGAGTTCTTGGCGTCCCGTGGGGTGACATCCTCCCAT
Source organism: Diaporthe longicolla (assembly GCA_000800745.1). Taxonomy (NCBI): domain Eukaryota; kingdom Fungi; phylum Ascomycota; class Sordariomycetes; order Diaporthales; family Diaporthaceae; genus Diaporthe; species Diaporthe longicolla. The sequence goes on along the minus strand of JUJX01000151.1, from coordinate 24,751 downwards.
TCGTAGCGAGACAGGTCCCAGAAGTAGCGGCGGGGCAGCATGCCCAGGAGCCAATACGCGCCGTTCAGCAGAATGTAGCTCCCGCTGATGAGCACTTGCGCTTCGAGACGTGTATTTCCGAGCAGGACGACGCCAACCATCAGCAGCATTGTTGCCATGGCCATCAGAAAACGGTAAGTCTTGGGGCCGACGTGGTATTCACAGTCTTCTGTCCCAGTGTAGAGCTCACGAGCCACCTCCTCGGTGCACCTTATCAGCAGGAAGGCGCCCTCCCGAGTACGGATCATCATGTCCCCCGGCGGGACATTTGTGGTGTGTGGAGGCCGCACCATCAGACGCGGGCGCCACCACGAGGCATAACCGACGAGGGACGCCTGTACCGAGATGATGAAAATGGCGATCAGAGCGTTTCCATCTTTCCAGTATGCTGTCAGGCCAAAGATCAGCATCGTCAGGACGAAGGAACCGACTGTGGCGACGTGAATAGGGCTGCTCCAAGCAGGCGGCACCGCAGGGCGACTGGTAGGCGTCAAGGTGGGATTCGCGATGAAGTCGGTCACCTTTTCCTTGGCCGTGCGACGTCTTTTGATTCCCATGGTTGGCTCAGGTTCATGGTCACCCTTCTCGACATCGGGATCGAACCTGACGCCCTTGACCCCGTCACGTCTGTCCCTCTCCTGGGCATCGTGTTCTGAGGGCGGTCGGTTCAGACTGGGCTTGGGAGGGGCGGGTTTCTTCTTCTCTTGCCAGCGTTTCCAAAGCCGGCTGACCAGAGAGCCTTTCCGGGGTGGTGTGCCCAAGAAGACCTCGTCCCTATGCTTGATTTCAAGGACTTTGAATGAGTAGGGCGCCTGGTCGTCGAGTGGGTGTATTATGTTGGCAAAAAAGCCGACGGAGTCGAGGGCGACGCCATTGTGGACTCCAACCATCTGGGCGCTGTAGATGGGAAGTCTGGTGGGCCTCCTGGATTTCAGAAGGGCCTGGGGAGCAGGCAAGATCCGAGGCAGCAGGCAGAGGACTGAAGCTGTGATGGGCTGGGCATGGTCTTCCATGGACGACTCGCCAATGACGGCGAGAAGTGTGACCACGTCCAGGCCCCAGCTGTCTTTGGAGACTGGAAACCATGTTGCAACCGGGCCTTCGCCGTCCGCCATGGCGAGGACGCTGGTGAGAGCGAGACTTGGCGTTGAAAGTGCTGATGTTGGATATGCAGATTGCAAGACGTCCTGCGGGCCTGTCGTCAGCCTTGAGTCTCAGTCGATCTGGGCGGCCAATTGGTCGACTGCTGGCGGTGTGGTGTGTGGTGGCTGGTGACACAGACCAATCAAAGGATGGCCGGTCAGCAATGAGGTCAAAGAGTGCTTAGGAACATTTGAAGCTGCGGCGCGATCTTGGCCAAAGGGTCCACGGTTATATGGACGCAGTTTTTGGGGGCCAGGCCGCCCATGACGGCGGCCATCCAGCCATCGTGGCGCCCATCTTGAGACAGGAGAGAGCAGCATTCCGAATCCTTCCCTGCCCCAACAAGCCACCGCTCGTTGGACTGCGCAATTCTTTGTTGTGTGGCATCGGGGCATCGCTGCGCGCCAATGGGAGGGCCTCGGCTTGGGGGCGCAGCGTGGCAGCGTGGGGATGCACTCCGCCAGGAAGCGCATCCTAGCCCGTGGCACTGCATGCATTGTTGCGTTGGCCATCGTCCAGCGGCTGTCCTAAGGGCCGTCCCCGTCCCCGTCCCCGTCCCACCCCGGTCCGCCTACCGAGGCTGAACCCGAGTGGGCCAGGCCCATCTGAACTGCGGCGGCTGCAACATGTGTAAATCTTTTAGGCGCTGTAGCAGGCTGGCTTGACTCGACGACGTCGACTTTTGGATTCCAAGATTGGCGGCAGTTTATCAGCTTGACAGAAATGGCGGCTGCTAGTGGGCCAAAACGGGAGCCAACCCCAGATGGGCGGTGGGCCGTTACGGAAGGAACCGTTCACTGAGCAAACGTCCACCAAGGGTTGGGGTCCACAGAGACGTCAAGCGGTGCATGAAGCATTGACATGGCGTCTACACTCCCGCAGAAAAACATAGAAGACTGAGAAGCTAGGCAGGCCCAGTAACGGGTGAATCGATCGACGAATATCCATTGAATCCAGTAAGAGACGACCAAAGTATCCAGTGGTCGGCTTCTTCACCAAAAGTAGTTCAATGGCGTTTGGTACCCACAGGTAACGGCAAGCAAAGCGATGGTGGCTGTCTGTACCTAGGTACCTCAGTATCGAGACATTCCATGTTGAATCGACAACACTTGAATTATAGTCCTGTTGATAAGGACTCTCTCTCACTACCATAGGCATTATGCAAGCTTCACCGGCAATGTGACACGGTCTGGGGAGGCGGATGCATTGTGTCAAGGCCTGAAAGTATGGCAGAAGTGGCAGTAGAAAACAAGTGCCTCTGGCGGACAAGCGATGTCGTCTATTAATCGAAGCCTTCGCTCAGTATAGCTTCAGCGGTATGAGACTATGCGTTTTGCTTGTCCAAACATGTAAGATAGGTCGTGACAGTGTCTGTGTGTCTCTCCGCAATGACCAGTGGGAGACGCTTCCTGAAGTTCTCGCCGATTCTATGAGAATCATCTTGAAATGCGAGGGATGGGCACCCACCCCGTTACCATTATCCACTAGCCAAGCTGGTATGGGGTCCATTCCCGGCCATAGTTCTAGATAGAGCTTGAGTGTGTAAAACATAGAAAACTCCGCAAGCCGACCACAAGAAGACGTAGACCAAGACTGTAAATGCCGTGCGGCACCTTATTGTCTTCGGGCGGATCTCCTCCTTGCCTCGAGGGGTGTCGGTACAAGTTCTTGTGCCGCTCTTTGTTGCCAAGCATGGCGCTGGCTCCATCAATCGAGGAATCATGAAACCACTAGCACTTGAGACGATCACCATGGTCTCTTTAAAAGAATTTAGAATGAATCGAACAAAACAACCCAATTCAAAATGCATCGGAGTCGGAGTGCGTGAGGCGCAGCAACCTTGGAACCAACATGCATATACAGGGGGCAGGAGTGGTATTGGTCACACCCACGGGTTGCATAATAGTGGATAAAGTTCTGGTCCAATCCGTGAATAATACCTACCGTGCGGTGAACCTTAATTACAACGAACACCATAATCTAGGACATCACAGTAACTCGATAATCAACACTGGTAGAAGGTGGAAGCTGAGAAAATGATGATTCCCTCAGACGAAATTACCTACGATGTCGTTATCGTAGGCGGCGGCACAGCGGGGCTGGTCCTGGCCTCACGCCTGTCCGAAGACCCCCAGCTCCATGTCGCCGTCCTCGAAGCCGGGGAGGACCAGACCACCGACCCGCGGGTGCTGACGCCGGCCATGGCGCCAACGCTGTGGAATACGCCATCAGATTGGAGCCTTCGGACGGTCCCTCAGGTAGACTCTCTTCTTTCCTTGAATGATAACTGGAGCAGGACATTCAACGGACGTCATGGTGCTGACGATTCTTTGTGTGCCTTTGCGCGAGAAGGCCGGACTCGGCGGTCGTGAGATCTATATCCCGCAAGGCAAGATGCTGGGCGGCTCTAGCGGGCTTAACGGCATGACCTTCACGGCCAGCTCCAAGACCGTCGTGGACGGGTGGGCACAGCTCGGGAACCCGGGCTGGGACTGGGATTCCTTTTCAAAATCACTGGAGAAGACATACATGGTAACCTCTCCAGCATCAGCACCGTCGAGCAGCGAGGGCCCCCTCAAGGTGACATTTGCCGACACGTCCGGGGACAAGTGGCCCAAGATCTGGTCCAAGACGCTCGAGGCTCTCGGCTTCCCGGGCGCTCAGAATACACTGGCCAGCCAGAACGTCGGTGGCCTCGTGGTACCGGACAGCATCGACCCGGCGACAGCACAGCGGAGCTTCTCCGCCAATGCGTACCTCGCTCCGGCTCGCGGCCGCGCCAACCTGACCGTGATCACGAGTGTCGAGGTCCATAAGGTCCTGCTGGAGAAGGGGATGGATCTCACCGGCGATAGTGACGCAGTTGCGACAGGCGTCCATTACTCGGACCGCGATGGCCAGGTCAAGGCCATCCACGCACGGAGGGAGGTGATCCTGTCAGCGGGCGCATTGGGTTCTTCGGCGCTCCTCGAGCAGTCTGGTATTGGGGCCGCAGGGCGGCTGACTCGGCTCGGAATCGACGTCGTCGTCGATAATCCCGGTGTAGGTGAGAACCTGCAGAACCATCCCATGGCCAGCGTCACGATCCAGGTCGGCGAGGCGGCCCCGCCCACTATGGATGCGCTCGTGCGCCAGGAGCCCGAGGCCCTGGGCGCTGCCATGCAGGCCTACGCACGACAGGCTGGCCCTTTTGCCAGTAGCGGCGTCGTCTCGGCCGCGCAGTTGCCTCTGCCTGGGATCGATACAACCAACGGGAGCATTGACTTGGACGCGCTCCCGACAGCCGCAGAGACCAGTGACTTTTCGCCCAAGGCATCCTTTCAGGCAATGCATGAAGCCCTTGTTCGCTCCATGCTATCTTCGTCATCTGAGGCGTCAGGATATGTAAGTTGTTCTAGATAGTCTCCATTCTCCATAGAAGGCCCCCTTTCACCTGCGCAACGCGTGGCACTCGGTATCATTGAAACATTCCATCTATGATGATGTCACTACAGGGTACTAAAGCCACAGTAGACTTTTGACCTTCTTGTTCATGAAGATAGTGGCTGACCTGGGAATACTTTAGTATATATTTGGCCCAGCGTATGCGGGTTTCAACCCAGACGGGACAAGATTACATCCGCCAGAGGGTGATCAAGATAACTACATCACCGTCGCTGCTTTTCTGGCTCATCCGCTTTCACGAGGATCTGTACATCTGGCCGAAGACCCGAGCCAAGAAAATATCACGGCCCACACCGGCCGTCGGCCTGGGCTGGCCATCGACCCAGCATATTTCACCAATCCTCTTGATATCGAAGTGATGGCCCGCCATATCCAATTCATCGAGGAGCATTTGACGATCACCAAGCCTCTAGGAAGCCACCTGATGCCAGGCGGGAAGCGCGCCGAGGGAGCCTCGGGGCCTGGAAAACTCGCAAGCCTCGAGGCGGCCAAAGAGTGAGTGCACGATCTGTCGTCTTCGCCGACTTTCTCGCAATTAGAACCTGGGGAGCAAACATCACGAATCGAAATGACCCGATCTGACAGCTTTCATGCCGCAGGTTCCTCAGAGACAAGGCCGTCGGCGCGCACCACTTCACCGGCACCTGCTCGATGATGCCACACGAAATTGGTGGCGTTGTAGACCCTAAGCTTCGCGTGTATGGTACTCGGAACCTGCGCGTGTGCGATGCCAGTATCATTCCCCTGACGCCTCGCGCCAATCCGCAGGCGACCGTCTATGGCGTCGCCGAGCATGGGGCTGGCTTGATCAAAGCCAGCCTCTTGAACGATGTGGGGGATTATGTGTAAAGGTTGTGACAACTTTTGGTTTTGTCAGCGGCAATCTTCGCCATGGATTACATTCCTAAAACATCTCATAGCGCAATATGTAATAATCATTTTGACTTCAGCCAGACCATGCAGTTCGTGAGCTCAGCCACCCACGATAGTAATACCAGTTCAACGAATATTCCGGCAGTATAACTACATGGGTCCAAGTACATCAAATTCTTTTGTGATTGCTTTTAATTTGACTGGGGAAACAAAGTTGTACTATTCGGATCGTATTCCGAACGAGGGACTTTTCGTCACAATAGCTGGCCTGCAATGCTCTATCTGGTTCCGTTTCTATTCCATATACAGCCGTAGCCATGCAATGCTCTATATCATCCCTTTACGAAGACGCTCCAATGAAAACAACCAGAACGGCAGCATATGCCGCCACTGAAGCAAGGACTGTCTCCCCCTTCAACTCACGGCCGAGAAGCGCTAGCACACCAGCAAACATGATTGTTGACGCACTTGTCACAGTCAACGTTGTCAAGAGGTCATTCTGAAGAACCATGATTAGCATGGGCACAATCACAGCGAGCCCTCCCAGCACGCCCATCTTTGCTCGATCGTAGAATCCCGCGAGCTCGCCTGAGTCGAGCAGCTGGCCTCGGGGTCCAAGCGGCAGGATGTTGTACCGATCCTCGTAGTCGTGGCCTGGGTTCTGCTGAATTTTCTTACGGATGCGTTTCAGGGCCGTCGGTTTTGCGAGCTCGGCCTCGTCCATTAGGATAAAGCCCAGTCGGTCCTCTGAAGTTATTCTAAATGGATCCTTCTTTCCTAATGCTTTGGCTCTGTATTTCTTCTCGAACATGAAGTCATAGTTGTGGACTGCGGTGGCTATAGCATTGGGTATAAATCAGCGCTCCACCTGCCCAATTAGTACGAAGACAGGCTCATACAATGTGGTTTGTGAACATCTTTTCCGCTTCTATTCTACAGCGGCTGACAAAGTTGGTTGACAGTTGAGTCAACTTACAGTAATCTTCCAACAGTTTTCTCGCTCTTTCCATGTCTTTCTCGTTTGTATCCCCCTGACCGTGGATTATTTTGACGATCGCCACCAGCTTGTGTTGAAGGTCATGTATCACCATTCTCTGCAGTGTTGCAAGCTCAATATCATAGATGTATGAATGGGGTGGTGGTTTCTCGATATCGAATATGCCTCTACCGAGCTTTCGTTCAGCAAAGATGTGTTTGCGTCCTAACAGTGCCAGTCTCTTGTAAAATGGTTGATCCTCCAACGGCAGGTCTTCAGTGTGATTATCGACATGGTGTGATCCCCCGACGGCCGGCGTGCTGCCATGTGCTGTTGGAGGGGGGGTAATCTCTTGGTCTTCTGAGATCCATTGCGATATCTGACCTCTCTGAGGTCTCTGAGCCATGCTGTTGGATTATTTATTTTGGATGGAATGAGTAGTCTGCGGTTTCAAGTATTCTTCTTTATAACAGTGAAAGCGAATTACCGAAATATTTGGGGAGTTGCCCCCTGTGTCAGCTTTATATCGACATTCATCCAAGCCCCGAGTCCGCACTGATTAGGGACTGCTGCAGCTTTTTATATCTTTCGGACATGCACGCCGTTAAATGAATTGCCTTATCATTTGGAGAGCGACGGGTCACACAGATGGTGGGGTAGTCAGCAATGCTGGTTAGTAGAACTACCTACATGTAGGTATACAAGTTCAGCATTCTACCTCATGATAAGGCGACAACACAAGCAGTGGTCAGCTTTTAGCTCACTCGCTTGGCGAGGTGTGTCTCAGGGGTACGCTTCGTGGCTGGCTTAGCCTGTCCTGGAGGTAATTATGCAGTTCTACATGTTCCAAGCCTGAAAAGGAAGTGAGTTGCGCTTCAACTTTTACGCATCTCTCCCACACACATCGCACCAGTGTCTTCAAGTACCAACTTTGACACAATTGGATGATTTCCTGTATTATTGGGAAATATATTCTAGAAATCAGGCAAGAGGAGGGAAGATTTTGCTGTCTTGAATTCCGAAAGGCGCAGTAAAGCAAAACTTGTACAACGTACCAGGACGGGCAACTGCATGAAGCGTGCCAGCCATGGGCGCTGGAATAAGGAAAATTAAGTTGTACCTATGGTCACTGGTGCCAAGATGATCATTGTACTTTCAATGAAAAGTAAATAAGCCGAAGAAAAGGCGATGTTTTCACCGTATCGCATCGGAGGGCAGATTTCCCGATTCAGACGAAGACCCATGTATACGATCAGGATCCTTGGACTTTTTTGCATATCATACTCACACCCTACCCATACATTCGATCGTCTCTAATCGTGGAATACAAATGGAGATGGAGAGAGTGGGCATAGCACTTTTGGTCAACCCCGAGAAACCCTGCATATCCTCCTGCAGGAGGAATGAACTGGAGCCTGGGACTCAGATCGCGTATATACTGCATGTGCCTATGTGGTCATTATGCGGTTGCTCATCTAGCCTGATGCGAGCTAGCAGCTGCCTTGTTGGCAGTCCGAACCCGAAGCAAGTGGGAACCCCGGTGTGACCGAGACAGACAATTTAGACTATACTATTCTTCAGTTACCAACGTCTTGTGCCAATTTTTCAAGAACGCATAACAGCAACTCGTATCACAGTCACACAACGTATGCCCAAAAGGACCAGCAGATGAGACCGCCATCCAGCTGTCCCGCCACCATCACAAGCGAACATAAGGACAATCAAAGCCACCATGCCCATCTCCATCATCGCACCACCCAACCTCCTTCCCCTCGGAGACCAAGCGGTTGCGTTTCCAATCCCCCATACATATAAAATATACATAGTACCTTTATATAGTAGTAATCGCTTAAGACCCAGCGCTTTAAAAAAATAATACTAATTATAATAAAATATTAATATAGTTCACATATCTATAAATATAGAGCTTTAGCTTTATATTATATAGATAAAGCTAAGAAGTATTACTTTTAATAATACTATTAATTATTAATACTAGTAGTTTAAAACTAATAGCTAATAAAATAGTTATATAGTAAAATAATTATATAATAAAACTATAATAGTTTTAATATAGGAATAGGGGTAAGCGTAATGCAATTACTTATAGGGTTATATAACTAATCTATAGGTATATAGTAGAGGTCTAGCCTTCTACCTTTTAAGTATAGGCTCTTCCTCCTAATATACTAATTAAGTAATATAACCACAACCTTTATATATATATAAGACCTATATTAATACTAATTAGTACTTACTTTAGATAGTAAGTATAGATAGTAAGGTATAAAGAGATAGATAACTACTTTAATAACTAGATTCTTTATAAGTCTTTAGATAAAGTAGCTATACTAATACTATAGGTTCTACTAAATTTATTATAGTAGTAATACTATAATAAATTATATAATAATAATATAGCTAGATATATATTAATAGAGTTCTTATATTAGAATTATATAAGTATCTATTATACTTTAAAGAACTACTAAGTCTACTTAAACTTAAGATAAAAGTAGAACTTCTTATTACTAATCCCTCCTTCTATACTTCTAGTAAATACCTTATAGAATACTATAGTTATCTATAAAACTTAAAATATATATTATTCTCTTATTAATAAGCTTTTTCTATATTTAAAATAATATTTAAAATAAGTAATAATCTATAACTTTATTTTTAAAAACTAGTAGTATAATAATATATAATATATTTAACCTTACTAAGCTTTTAATTTACCTAACTTTAATACTAAAATAGATACTTAAATATATTATAATAACTAATATACTATTTAGTAGAATTTAGTTAGCTTATTAAAACTAAACTAACTACTATTATAACTATAACTATAAACTATAACTATAGTAATACTTTATTTTACTCTATTCCCCTCTACTTTTACTTTTAGTAGTACCTATATTAATAATATAACTATAGTACTAATAATACTAGTATAGCTAGATTTACCCTTAAATCCCTTTATACTACCTTTTATTAACTTATTTACTTTAATTACTTATAAAAGTATAACTTTTAAATTAATTATTAATTATAATACCCTTCTATAAGTTAATTTATAATAATTTATACTTTATTTATAATTAAATTAAGTCTTATAATCTTAACTTATAAGGTAATATACTTTTAATAAAAGATATAGATATAACTTACTTTTTTATATAAATTATATTTTATATTAAAGTATACTTTAAAATAGACTTTAATAAAGTTTATTATAAATACTTTAAGAACTTTAATAGATAAATTATAAAGATATTTTAAAATATTAATAAAAATATTTTAAAAGAACTTAAAAAGATATTATAAGTAAAGTAAATCTATATTAGGATTTATAATCTCCTATATATAATTATATTTATAAATATACTTACTACTTATTTATTCTTTAAGGAACCTAATAAGGTAATATTATTCTTTTAAAATAAAGATAAACTCTACTATAGTAAGATAATTTATAGATCTTATAAAAAGCTTTTAAAGAAAAGTACTATAAATTAACTTATTAATCTCTCTACTAATAATACTATTAAAGAGGAAGAAGGTATTATTAAACTACCTAGTTCCTTTAATAATAAACCTCCTACTTTACCTAATAATAGTAAAGGTACTTTTAAAAACTCTATTAACTTTAAATAATCTACTAAATAACTTAAAGTATATAATATATATTTTATACTCTTACTAGTAGAGATAAAGAACTTAATAATTAATATATAAATAATTATAAACTTTAATAAATACTATAAAAATAAGGATAAATATACTAATAACCTATATAATATACTTAATAATAAGATAAGGTTATTCTTTACTATTTATAAAAATATAAGTATTAACCTATACTAATTTAAAGTAGTATTTTTCTATATTTTAAAAGGAAGAGTAAAGACTTATTATATATAATATATTAAATAGAATAACTTATTTAAAATAGTATATCTAAAGATTAAAACTTACTTTAATAACTATATAAATTATTAAAATTATTATATAAACTAAATTATACTAATATTTATTAAACTTTAATAAGAGTACTTTAATAAAAACTATATATAAATTCTCTAACTATTAATTAATAAGTTATTTATCTATTATTAAACTTTTAAATATTAAACTTATAGTAATTAGCCTATATAAAATAATATACTATATATAATTAAAGGTATACTAGAGTTTACTTTAGCTTTATTTAACCTACTATAATTAACTAAGTAACTTTATTCTAATTTATATATTTTAATTTAAGTTTATAAAAGTTAATAGTTAACTAAGTACTAAACTTTCTATATAAGTAAAGTTAGTTATAATAAAAAGTATAAAGATAATAACTAATACTTTTTAAACTATAAGTACTATAGTAGCTATAGTAACTATAGGTTTAATAATAACTAAAGTTAAAGTAACTTTTATAATAATAATAACTTCTATAGTAATAGCTTTAATAATAAGCTAAATAACTATAGTATATACTTTCTTAGTTATAGTAAATATAATAATTATAGTAATAGCTATAGAAACTAATTAAATAGCTATAATAACTACTTAAATAATAATAGTTTTTAAAATAAATACTATTTTATTTATAATAAAGAAAGCTATTAGTTAACTAAATATATAACTAAAGAGTACTAGTATATATATAATTAGTATTTTATAGTTTAATAAAATAAAGATAAATACCCTTTAAATACTAACTTTATAGCTTTTATTATTAATATAGAAAGCTTTTATATTAATAAGGTAGATAATAATAATAATAAAGATTTAATTAATCTTTAAAATAATAAGAATACTTAGTTCTTATAAAATTAAACCTTTAACTATAAGAATACTATATTCCTAATAAATTAAATATTTCTTTACTTTATTAATTCTTCCTTTAAAAGAACTATAAGAATAAGTATAAGCTTAGTATAAGCTTTTATACTTAATAGCTACTATTCTTATTAAAGATTTTAAAGAATTATTTTAAATATAAGAGTAATTAAATACTTTATTAATAACTATAACTAATTTCTTACTCTATAAAATATAGACTTATTTATAATACTAAATATATTTTATAATATAGAAGTATTTATTAAGTTTAGCTTAAAACCTAAATTCTTTTCTATTAATATAGTAACTATTTAAATACTAGTTAATAAGATAATATTCTATATTATAGAAATACTAACCCTTTTTCTACTTTATATTTAAAATATAATAGTATTAGATATTTTTTTTTAAAATACTACTAATAAAGTAGTATATATTAAAAAGGATAATTCTAAGCTAATATTCTTAGTTATTTAGAAATAGGGATATCTATAGTTTATAATAGAAGATATATAAGGCTAATACTAGATATTCTTTATAATAGTTAAACTATAATAGCTTTACTAATAGTTTAGATATTTTTTTATTAATTAACTCTCTTATCTTTTCTTTAATATTAGTTATTTTATTAAATCTTCTACTTTAAAAGTAATCTTTAAGTTCTATTATTATTACTAACTTTATAATTCTACTTTTAAAAAGTTTAAATTTAACCTATAAGATAACTATAACTTTAATTATAAAGTTATTATTAATATTATATACTTAATTTTACTTTCTATTTTATATATTATTAATTTAATAACCTTCTTTTAAAATAGATATTTCCTATTTTCTCTATTTATAAAAGATATATAAAAAGCTTTATAAATAATATAGATTATAAGAATTACTTATAAGTAAGTACTTATAGAAGTATATTAGTTAGTTAGTAAGGTTAAATAATACTATACTCTACTTTAATATATATTTAAAATCTTATATATAAAGCTTAAAAATACCTTTAATAAAAAAGTAATATTATAAATAGCTTTTAAGGCTATTAATAATATTATAAGATCTAATAGATTAGTTTTTATACTACTTATCTTTAAAGTATACCCTTAAATTATATAAGAATTACTATTAATACCTTTAACTTTAATATAAGTAGTAGTTATTTAAAAGATAATAAAAGTACTATAGATACTTATAGTATAGTATAAAGTAAATAATACTTTAAATATATAGAATAGTTTAAATATTATAGATATTCTTACTCTTCCTCTTTAAAGTAATATATATATATAGAAAAAGAAAGAAAGCTAGTAAAGTTTATATAAGTTAATTATTATTAATAGATATAATATTATACTTAATTTTAAAAATAAACCTATTATATTTTATTTTATATAAGTATAAGAGTATTATTATAAGCTTTTAAATAAGGAAGATAATAGAAATAATAGAACTTTATTAGAACTAATAGTATAGTTAATACTACTATTAATAGAGATTAATAGTTTAATTAAGCTAATAATAGTAATAGTACTATAGCTATACTAATATAAATAGTTAAAAAGTATAAAGAATAAGCTAAAGCTAGTAATATACTATATTTTACCTACTTTAATAATAAGTTTTATAATAAAGAAGGAGAAGAAGAATTATATACTTATATTAAAGCTCTAATATAATAAAGTAATTTATACTCTAAGTAACCCTTTTAAAGAATCTAATAATATAAAGATTACTAACTTAATTAAACTTAGTATTTTTATTTTTAAACTATTTAATAAAAAGAAATATAATAGAATATATATTTTTAATATTTATATAGTTTATAAGATTAAAAGTAAGAATATTAAGCTTTTTAAAAAGTTATAAATAATTCTTTAAAAATATAAAGATAAAAAAAAGAAAGGTATTCTTATATAATCTTTAACTATATAGTATATTAGCTAATATTTTCTACTAATACTAATAGCTATACTAATTATACTTTATAATATAATATTAAAACTTTATAATATTACTTAAGTATACTTTTAGTTAAAATTTAAACTAAAGTATATTATTTTAATATACCTACTATTTAAACTATAATATAAATATCTTTCTAATACTATTATAAGAATTATTAAACTATTATATAGTATTACTAAATCTAAAGTTTATTAATTTATAATATATTAAATATATTATATTAAGAATCTTTAAATAAAAACTTTTATATATAATCCTTACTTTATAATTATAAACTTTATATATAAAAAGAATAATTTTAACTTAATAGTTATATAAGTTAATAATACTTTTAACTTTAATACTCCTAAGTTTTTTAAGTTTTTAAAAGAGAAGGTATAAGAATAGAAGTTAAAGTATAAGCTATAAATATAATTTAAAGAAAATACTATATTTAACTTTAATAACTTTTATATCTTTAAATAAAGAATAAATATTTATATATATTAAAAGAGTTAAAGTATAAAGATTAAACCTATAAATATTAATATACTTAATTATATATAAAAATATACTAAGTAATAAGCTTATAGAGTATATTTAACTATAGTTTATTAACTAGAAATAGCTTTTAATCTCTTTATAATAGTATAAATATAAGATTTAATAAATTTAAACTATATTAAGTTAAATAAGTATTTATAATAATAAGTTAATAATATAAACTATAGAATTTAGTTTATATTAATAAATATTATAAAAGTTAAACTTATAGTTTTTATAAATAGCTTCTTTATTAATAATACTAACCTTAACTTATAAATTAGATTTATAATAACTTTTCTTATAGAGGAGTTAAATATAGATAATACTTACTAGGAAGCTACTAAAAATATTATTTATTAGTCCTTTATTAAGTATAAGAAAGTTACTTAAAGTATATTTACTTTAAAGATTTATAGTATAGTTAATAGATTTAATATAAGTATTATAATATCTATTATAATCTATAAAGTTACTAACTATTTAAGACTTTTATAAATCTTACTTATTATTTATACTAATTTCTATTTATTATATAAATATTTAGTTAAATTAGGTATTATTAAAGAGAAATATTTAATAATTAATATAATAGTACTTTATTAATTATATAAATAAAGAGAGATTAATAAAATTAAATAGATTAATAATAATAATAATTCTACTAATATAATAATAAAGGTAATATTAAATAAAACCTTTAAATAACTTATTTCTAATAATAAGTTAAAGCTTTATATTTAAAAATATATTAACTAAAAAATACTAGTATTTATAGAGTTTTAAATAAAAATATTATTTAAAGAATTACTTTTAATAAAATAGTTATTTTAATAGTATTAAAATAAATAGACTTTTAAGTTAATAAAGTTACTTTATTTAATTAATATTTATAAAATAGTATATACTATTAATAAAAGTAAAAAGTTAGACTAATATAATAACCTTTAAGTATTATATTAAAATAAAACTATTTTAAACTACTATATTTAACTTTAAACCTTTTTAAACTTAAGTTTATATTATTAGTTCTAGAGTAGATACTAGTATTTAAAGGGTATATTATTAAAAGACCCTTACTTTTAAATAGTTTTACTTATAATAAGAACTATAACTACTTTTATAAATCTATAAAAAGTAATTAAAAGAGAAGAGTACTATACTACTATATAAATAACTTTAATACTTTTATATTATTATATAATATCTACTATAAGGAAGATATATAAAAAAATACTTAAATTAAATAACTTTAAAGTAATCTTATATTAATAGTTAAGTCTTTTTTTAATTATAGTTAGTTTAATTTAATCTAATTTAGTTTAATCTAAAGCTTTAAAGAAAGAATTATTACTTATCTATAATAGTACTATTATAAAGTATAAGTATTATATTTTTTATAAACCTTATATAAAGGAAATATAAATTAGTAAGAGGTTAATTAAATTAATAAAAAGTTAATTAAATATAGAATATATTATTTAGTATTTAATAAGATTTACTTTAGATAGAAAGGATTAGCCTATATATAGACTATATTAGTAGGTACTAATAATAATTCTTACTTTAATATATACCTTTATTTTATAGTATTATAGCTAATTAAGTTAGTATACTATATTAAATTAAAAAATAATAAAAGTTTAAGTTTAACTTAACTTTAAAGGAAATAACTTTTTAAAGCTTACTTATTATTTAATAAAAGACTACTAGTATAGGAATAGAAGTAAGTATAATATAATTACTTATAAGGTTATATAACTAATCTATAAGTATATAGTAAAGGTTTAACCTTCTACCTTTTAAATATAGGCTTTTCTTTCTAATATACTAATTAAGTAATATAACTATAACCTTTATATATACGTGAGACCTATACTAATATTTAAAATAGTATTTATTTATAAGAAAGTATAATAATTTTAAAAAGTATAAGAATAAAGGTAAGTAGAAGAGATTAAGTTATATAGTTATATAATTATATATAGTATATATAGCGAGGTTATAGCTTATAGCTATAAGTAAGTAATAAACTAAATAAATAATAATAATAAACTAAACTAATATAACTTATTTACCTTATACCTTTTATATATATATATAAAAAGCTAACTAATACTAATTAATAATTATTTAGTAATTATAGAATAGTAAGGTTAAAGAGGTAGAATATTATTACTATTATTAATTACTTATTTAACTTATTAATAATAGTTAATTAAGTAGTAATACTTATATTATAATTTAAAGTAATATAATTTTTAAATTTATTAAAACTATATTAATAATAATTAAGTTTTAATTATAAAGTTTTTTAATTTATTAAAACTATATAGTTATAATTATATTTTATTATATAAAGAGCTTTATATAACTAAAAGCCTTATAGCCTTTTAATTTATTAAAGCTATAATAATAATTATAATTATAAAATAATAGTAAGAATTCTTTAATAAGTACTTTAATAAACTTATAATAATTAAATTAATAAGAACCTTATAATATAATTATATATACTTATATATAAATTAATAACTAGATTTACTTATAAATATAACTAAAGTATTAAAGTAATAAACTAGTTAGTAAAACTAAAGTATAGAATTAAAGTATTAAAATAGTTATAATAGGTTATAGTACTAGGTATAATAGTTAGGTAGAAGGGAAGGTAAGGCTATCTATTAAGTTTAAGTTTAGTATAAGACTAATTCTTACCCCTTTCCCCTTTCCTTTATAGGGGCCTTAGA
The DNA here is from genome assembly GCA_000800745.1 of Diaporthe longicolla. Taxonomy (NCBI): domain Eukaryota; kingdom Fungi; phylum Ascomycota; class Sordariomycetes; order Diaporthales; family Diaporthaceae; genus Diaporthe; species Diaporthe longicolla. The sequence goes on along the minus strand of JUJX01000151.1, from coordinate 8,200 downwards.
GCCCTTTTAAGGTAAGCCTAAGTAGTACTTACTTTAGCTTTTCTAGCCCTTTAGAACTAATTTAGCTAGATATTATAACTATACCTTCTTTCTAGTAGATATCCTTAACTACCTTCCTATAGCTACTAACTACCTTCTATCTATAATTATAACTACTTTATTTTACCTTTATTTACTTTCTTTAGTAAGTTACTAGCTTTTCTAACTTTATTCTATACTTTTTAGTAATATATAGTCTATTTAAATTAGTTTAAAGGTTTATTTTCTTTATTACTTATAATTCCTTTCTTCTTTCTACTAATAACTACTTCTTAAAACCTTTAAATAGACTTTCTCTATAGCTCTCTTTAGTTACCTTTTATATATTATTTTTATTATTAACTATTATTATTATTATTATTATATTAGGCTTATTATACTTATTTTAAAGCTTTTTATTATCTTTATTATTAAGTTAAAGCCTTTTTAAGGGAAATAACTATAGCTAGGGCTCTCCCTAAAGTATAAATAGTAGCTTAATTAAAGATTAATTATATAAGTTAATTAACCTCCTTAATACTTTATAAGGTAATTATAGGTCCTTTATAGGTTCTTCTATTAGTTTATTTAAATATTTTTATAATAGTTCTTACTATATAAAGAAAAGTAGCTCTTTTAAAGAGTATCTTTATAAATTAAGTTTAACTTTTAAGGGAGTAGGTAGTAATTATATTTACCCTATTAATATTTCTTCTAACTCTAGTACCTCTTCTTACTATAGTTTACTATTCTCTATTCTTAGTATCCCTAAGAATATCTAAGGATTATTCTCTAAAGTAGTAGGAAAATAACCTAAAGAGCCTTTAAGAACCCTTTAAACCTAAGATAAAGTAACCTAAAAGGTTCTATTATTATTAGAGGAGTAAGGAAAGTATAGCCTTTTATAAATACTTTAAATTTCTAAGAACTTTAGTATTATTAAAAAGATATTTATTAAATAATATTAACTAATAAAGTTAGTTAAGAAAATAATACTTTTCTTTTAATAGGTTATAAATAAAACCCTTTTAAATTAACCTTAAGCTTTATATAACTTATTTAAATATAGTAAAAAGGTCTAATATTAAACCTATATAATCTAGTTATAAGCTTTTTATAAAGGCTATTTATATAACTTCTTTAAAAAAGTAGAGATAAAAGTACCTCCTTTTTAAAAGAATATAATTTATATAGTATCTTCTTTAGGTATTTTTTAATATAATTATTATATAGATAAATACTATTTACTTTATATTATAATAAAAGCCCTTTATTCTCTTCTATAATCTACCTTATTTAATATTCCTAAAGAGATCTATTAATTATTAGTTTAATTACTAACTTATATTTTATATAGATTATTCTAAAGGGTTTTATAAAAGGTATAAACCTTTCTTTATTAATTATATAAAGAGAGAAGCTTTTAGCTTTATAAGTTTACCTAGTTTATACTTTTATAGCTTTATTAGTAAATAGTCTTAATAGTAACTTTATATTTATTAAGATAATTTTAAACTCTAAGCTTATTAGTAACCTAAAGAAGGATATAAAACTCTAATTAATTTTAATCTAAGATATAAATCCTATACTATTTATAATAAAATTAGGTACTAATTATTTTAGAAATTCTAGATTATAGAGGCTAGTATCTTTTATAGATAAGCTTTAGTTAATTTATATACTCTTTATTTAATAAAGTTTAGTATAGGTAGTTTAGGGGATAGTGTTTATAAGAAAATCCTAAAGAATTTAATAAAGAACTATTATAGTATACTATACTTAGTTTCTATAAATAATAGGTTTTTAAGCTAATATACTATAGTTTAAAGGTTTCTTATAGAGGTTTTAAGTATAATAGATAATACTTTTAGGGAGTAGCTTAAAAGTTTCCTTTTACTCCTATAGGAGATAACTTATAGTATATAAATAGCTCTTTCTCTTAAACTAATTAAAGGAATAATTAATTAGTAATTAGGGTATATAGCTAGATTTTTACTTTTTAAAGTAGAATAATAATACTCTTTTATTAAGTTTTTAATAGTTATTTTAGACCTTTTAAGCCTAGGTACTACCTTTTAAATTAATTATATTACTTTCTAAAATAAATCCTCTTATTTAAAAATCTTTCTCTAATTTTACTCCCCTTATTAACTTTATATCTAGCCTTTATTAACTAATTATCTAGCCTTTATATTAAATTTATAGCCTTTATCTACTAGTTATCTCTCCTTTATTTTACCTTCCTAGCCTATATTAGTTAATTATTTATCTTTTATATTAGATTTATAGCTTTTATTTATTATATATCTAAGCTTTATCTTACTTTTATAAACTTTATTAGCTATTTATCTAGCCTTTATATTAGATTTATAGCCTTTATTTTCTATATTATAGTTATTTCTTTTAAGGTTTACTAGTATTATTATAAGCTTTCTTCCTTTAATACTAAAGTCCTCTTCCTTTTTAGTACTTTTTAATAATCTTATTAGCTAATATCTTATTTTTAAATATTTAAGAATTATATTTACTAGACTACCCCTTTTACTTTATTAAATAGTAGGTAGTACTATTAATTTTTTAATAGTTTTAGATCTCTTTTAGTTCCTACTCTATTTAATTATTCTCTAAATTAGGTAGATTTATAAAGTCTTTAATTAGATCTCTAAAGTTTCTAAATATTTATAATTTTAATTAGCTTATATAATAAATATTATATATTTATAAGTACTTCTCTAGAAAGAGTAGACTATAAGTTTATTTATCTATTTAAACTAGAATTTTAAAAGGACTAACCCTTTTTAGCTTTAGCTTTATATCTTTTAAATAAAGGTATTTAGTTATTAGTAATACCTATTTATTAATCTTAAACTATTTAGACTTATATCTCTTATTATAATTTTAGGCTTATATTTTAATTATATACTTTTAGTTTTCTTTATACTCTTCTTAAATTTATTATAGCTTCTTTAGTTATTCCTTAACTATTAATACCTCCTTTTATAAAATACTATCCTTAGTAAGCTATTAGTTATATAGTATTATAAATAATAGTTTATAGCTAAATAGTACTTTAAATAGACTTATTTTAATTATTATATTTTATATTAAATTATATATAAAGAATATAGTATATAATAGGTTTAGCTAGTGCTTACTATTTTCTATAGTAAATACTTTTAAATATTACTTTAAAGTTTAGTTTATTTATTCTATTTATCTATTACCTTATAGATAGTAAGTAGTAGTATATTAGTTTTTAATCCTACTTAGTTAATAAAGATTCTTTTAGAACTTACTAGTAAAGATTATACTTTTATTAGTTATAATTCTTTTAGAAACTCTCTATTTATATTTAATTTTTTTATAGAAGATCTCTATAAACTTTATAGTATTAATTATTATATTTACTAGAAGAAAGAAACTTATTTTAGTAAATTAGTTAATAATTATTAAAATTATATCTACTTCTTTACTATTTTAGATAATATTTAAAAGTTTAGTAATAAAATCTATACTAAGTTTTTATATAGACTTTATAAGAATTAGTAGTAAAGTAAGCTCTTTATATAGGTAATAGTATAGTATAGATATATATTAATATATTATATAGAAGTATATATATTCTACTATAGAGGCTTTTAAGCTTAACTAGTAGAAATATCTTTTAATTAAGATTTATATTTTTATTTACCCTTAATAGCTATTTAATAGTTTATTATAGTATATTTATAAGATTTTCTATTTTAAAGCTTTTTATTCTAGTATAAGTATATATTTTTTTTAATATAAAAGTTTATTTTAGAATTTATATTTAAAACTATTTAAAATAGCTTTATTTAAAAATTAAATCCTTTTAATAATAGCTTAAATTATAGAGTCTTTTTTTTAAACTTTATATATTAAGTCTAATAGTAGAAAGTAAGGCTTTTAATATATTATACCTATATTATATATATATACTTAAGCCTAAACTCTTATTATAAACTATCTTTATAAAAGAGCTATAAACTTAAACTAATATTCTATTAAAGAGGAATTATTTTTTAAAACTTTATATACTTTAGTACTTCTAACTATAGCCTTAAATTAAACTTACTATTAGTTTTCTAGATAAGATTATAAATTTATTCTAATAGCTATAATTATCTTTAATTTTAAAGTTAGTATTTAATTTAGATTTAAAAGCTTTTCCTTTAATATATAGTTAGACTTTCTTAAAGGCTTATCTACTAGGTTAGTCTTCTTTAGATAGTATTTAATAATAAAATTAAATTTTACTAAGTATATAAGCTATTAAACCTATTTCTAAGTTAGTTTCTTTTATTTTATAAAGCTATATAGGTTATTATAATCTAATAGTATTATAATTAGTTCCTAAACTCCCTTAAAATATTAATACTAATATTTAAAGCTTTTAATAATAGTACTTAGCTTTTTATTATAAATAGTTTAATTAAGTTTTATTTCTAAGAATTTTTTAAACTAGAAAGTAATTAAATACTAATATAATCTCTCTTTATTTTTATATTACTATAAGAGAACTAATATAGTAGCTCTATTTAATATATTATATTTAATTTATAAGTAAAATATAAGATTATAATATTAAAGAAGAGGAGTTTATTAAAATTTTATTTTAAGCTCTTTAAAAGCTTATTATATCTTTTTTTATTTTAATATAAAAAGGTTAATTCCTTCTAACTTCTAACCTTACTTTATCCCTATAAGTTACTTATTTAAAAAGTAAGTAATTTTTAAATAGTCTTTAATAAATTAATAGTAGAAATTATAAAAGCTTAAGAAGATTTAAATATTATAATAAGTTATAGATATTAGCTATTCCTAGATAGTATAGATTTAATTTAGGTTTATTTAAATATTATTCCTTTCTATTAAAAACCCTAAGAATTTAATCTCCTTTTAAAAGAAACTATATTTTTTAAAGTTCCTATATAGCTCTACTAATACTAGATAGTTAATAATTATTTATATATACTTCTTATACTTCTCTATATTCTTTAAAAAAATTAAAATATTATTTAAATAAATAATTATATATATATTAATATAATTTTTAAGAACCTTAGTAATAAAGAATTAAAATATAGTAGATATATTAATTAATTTAAATAATATAACTTAGAATTTATAATATCTATAATATATATAGAAAATAGTTTTCTATTTATCTTTTTTTTAAATATAAATTTAATAGTAAGTATTTATAAGGTTAATTTTAGAGAAGAATTAGGCTTTAAATAGTTAATTAAGAATTTCTAAAACTAATAATAAAAGATAGTAATTCTTAACTATTATCTTATTAAAAGTTTAATAGTTAATATATAGTTAAAAGGTTCTATTCTTTTTAAATATAAAGAGAATTAGTATCTTTATAGGACTTTTACTAGGGATAATCCTCTTTATCTTTAAGCTTTCTATTAACTACTCTCTTAGGATCTAAAGTTCTTTTAAAGAGAGAGAGTAGAGAGGTAGAAAGAGGAGTAAAGTCCCTTTTATAAGGTTAATTATATAGTTAACCCTTTACTATAGTAGTAATTTCTTTACTTATATAGTAGTAAAAAATAACTCTAACCTTTTTAATTATAGGTTTAGCTAAGAGAGATTAAAAAAGGTTCTCTCCCTATTATCTATTCCTTATAGCTCCTATTAATTTCCTTTACTAAATATTTTATAAGGTTTATCTATTACTATAATTATATAGTAATAGATATCCTTTCCCTAATTACTAAAAAAAGAATTTATAGTTTATTAAATTATATAAATATTATCTTATTAAAGCTATTAATCCTTTAAATAACTTTCTAACTTTATTTAAAAATATTCTAAACCTAAAATACTTAATAATAATACTAATTTTAACTTTTTCTAATTAATTATAATATAATTTTATATTTCCTTCTTTTAATTACTAAAATAATCCTTAAATAATAATAGAACTTAGAATATATTATAAGTAAAGATAGTAATATTTTTAATCTTTACTATAAATATTAGTATTTTTATAGATAATTTAAAATTAAACTTCTTAATAAAAAAAATACTAACTAAATCTACCTATATTTATATATTTAAGTTAATTTTAATATACTTTTAGCTTTACTTTATAGTAATTTTACTAAAGATTATAAATATATTTTATACTTTTATAGTCTTTTCTTTAATCTTTATTTCTAGTTATTAGTTAATTTTTTTAATTTTAAATATAATTTTTATTAGTAGTTAAAATACCTCTCTACTACCTTTACTTTAATTCTAACCCTAATAACCTTTTAATTAGTTACTACTATAACTTTATATTTAATTTATAAATACTATTATATTTATTAGTACTAGGTAATTTAAGGAATAATAGTAAATACTTCTATAATAGTAGTAAGTAATAAGCTTACTAGTTTTATTTAAAAAATTTAACTTTATAGTAACTTTAGAGTTACTTCCTTATATATTCTAAGTAGTTTAATTATAAGAACTCCTACCTTAAAATCCCTATATTTAGCCTTTACTATAGCTTTAAAAAGAACTTTAAGCTCCCTCTTTAAATATTATAGTATTTCTATAAAAGATTCCCCCTTATCCTCTTTTATTTAAAAGTTTATTATACCCTTTACTCTTTATATTTATTTCTTTATATTTTTACTTTCTAAGCTTTTTTAATATATTAATTTAAATTATTTAAATAACCCTAACTATCTTATTTCTAGTATTAGGTATATTAAAGGTAAATATTATATAAATTTCTAATATAATTTATAAAAGGAGTTTTAATAGAAAGAATTTAACCCTTATACTATTACTCCTTAGCTTTTATTCTAACTCTAGTATTTTAAAGTATTAATAGAATACCTAAGGATTTTAATTTTTTTATTAATAAGCTATATTAATTATATTCTAAATAATACTTAATACTTCTTAAAGGTTCTTTTTAAAGTTAATACTAAAAGTCTTAAATTTACTCTATATATAATAGTTAAATATAGATTTATCCTTAATTCTTTTAAATTTTATATAAGTATCTTATTAGTTATAATACTCCTTATCTATATAGTTAAAAGTATAGATTATTTTTATTTTTTTATTATAAAAAGTCTAAAGCTAAAAGATATAAGCCTTTTTAAAGTCTATAAACTAGCTATTATACTACTATAAGGTATAGAATATAGATAATAAAATAATATTAGTAAGTTTTAGGTCTTTTAGCTTTATTTCTATTATTATTTATATAACCTCTAATACTTTAATCCTTTACTAAAGGATTTAGTTCTACTTCTATTTAATTATAAGTATATCTCTAAATAGAAGTATTTTAAAGCTACCCTTACTATTATTAAAGGTTACTTATAATCTTCTTCTTTATTTACTTATTTATAGTAGTATTATAGGTAATATATAAAAGAAGAATTAGAATTATAATAGGTTATAGTACTAGGTATAATAGTTAGGTAGAAGGGAAGGTAAGGCTATTTATTAGATCTAGGTTTAGTATAAGACTAATTCTTACCCCTTTCCCCTTTCCTTTATAGGGGCCTTAGGGCCCTTTTAAGGTAAGCCTAAGTAGTACCTACCTTAGCTTTCCTAGCCCTTTAGGACCGATTTAGCTAGACGTTATAATAGTAAATATTAGTATATATAAATATATAGTTAAATATATTTAATACTTTAGATTATTAGTAGTTTAGTAAATAAACCTTATATTTCTAACTAAATAATATTAGCTATTTAAGTTATATAATATCTATTACTTATATTTAAATAAATACCTAATTAATCTTTTTTCCCTCCCTTTCTCCTATTTTATTATTTATATTTATTTTATAACTTTATTTAATAATATTATATACTTTATATATTTCTCTTTATTATATATTTAAATAACTATAATTCTTAGTTAAGTATATTACTTACTATAAATTATAATAATAAAGAATTTAGTAATAATAGCTATTTTTTTATTTACCTAACTAATAAAGTAGTACTTATTATTAATAATATTAATATTATAATAGTAATTATAAAGAAGTTTAACTTTAACTAAACTATTTATTAGAAAATTAACTAAGATATATAAGAATAATTAATATAAATAGTTACTATATTATTTAAAGTATTAAACTAAGTTAATACTATTAATATATATATACTATACTTTATAGATAATAATAAC
>JUJX01000150.1:94616-128386 GCA_000800745.1 Diaporthe longicolla | reverse complement strand
CTCTCTCTCTCTCTCTCTCTCTCTCTCTCTCTCTCTCTCTCTCTCTAAGAAGTAAACTAGGGATAAGTATAGTAAGGAGTTACCCTAGTAGTGGAGCTTCTAGTGAAGCTTACCTAGGAAGGAGTTAGATTTCTAGGGGGGGCCCCCTAGGACCCCCCTTCCCTAACCCCCTAGCCTCTTATATAGCAAAGTACTATACTAGTAAATTAACTAATCTCTATATAAGATTTAGATTCTAACTAATCCCTATATAAGAAATATTTTATTAGATTATATAGTAATAGAGAAAGCTCTGCTTATTATGCCCTTCCGCTCCGCTTTAGGGCCCTCCTCGCTATACTTAACAAACCGGCGGATCCTCCTACTTAGTGCTTAAAGTGCTAACCCCCCCTCACACAGCATTGTACAGATTGGACATTCCTGATCGTATATTGACTAATAGTATGAGGGCAGTCTAGTAGCAACTTAAGTTTCCCAGCACTAGCGCACCTAAGAAGTCTAGGGGCAGCTATTTAAACAACCTCTTACTACAACAACTATGTAAAACAAGTTCGAATGTTAAGGTTATAAAACGATTTTCAACTCTCACTCATATGAAAATTTTCCTGTTGTTCCCCTAGCATGGGGCACAGAGAAAAGTGTAAATTTAGAGGATATAGGCTGGACCGGGCTAGATCCTACGGGCGGTAACAGCTCTTATAGCGGGTATGGGTTTAAGCGACGCCGATAGGGATTATCTAGGCTCCTCACGTGTGCGTAGGAGGGATCTTAAAGGGCTTAGTTAACTAATATATTAGTATATTAAGATATAGTAATAATAACTAGTATATTACTTAAGAAAAGACCCTGCTGAAATGTGTGAACATATAAAGATCGTTTTACACAGTATTAGACAATAATTTCTAGCTAGGCCCTAGGGGTAACGTAATTTCCTTATATCGCGATAGCAGTCGTTATTTTTTTTATAGGTCTCGCAAATGTAGGATATGGTATAGTGGTGCCTAAACTCCACATTAGCGGTTGAATATAAAATAGCACGAAAAGGAAGTGCTGCCTAGGTGGTTCCAGTGTCTTGCGGGTCGTACGTATCATATAATAGCCCTCTCCACTTTATCTAAGTCTTTGCGCCCACTTAAATCTTTTTATTTAGTCTTAATCTCGTAAGCAAGTTCTTATTGTTTCAATAAGCCCCTTAAAAGAAACTATTAATAAGGGCTTTATACTAAAGCTATAGTAACTAACCTTAATACTACCCTACTTTACACCACCCTTAGTAAGCCTAATTATAAATATAGTGCTACTATAGGGCCCTATAAGGGTTAAGAAAGAAGATAGAGCGTTCCTACTCTTATCTTATTAGTAATAGTTAGGGAGGCTTTACTCTTAATTTATATATATTCTAAAGGTATATAGTCTCTTTATATAGTAGTAAATACTTAAAAACCTAGTATTAAAAAAAATATAATATTAATAATAATATAGAAGTCTCTATAAGTATATAATCTTAGCTTTATACTATATAAATAAATATAAAAAGTATTACTTTTAATAATATTATAAAGTAAATTTATTTATTAATATATTATAATCTTTTACTATTAATATATATATATATATATAAAAAAATCTTTATTAAGTAAATATTAGAATAATTATTTATATAAATAGTTATTAATTAAGAATAGAAGTTAAAATAAACTATTTTAAAAAAGATTTTATAAAAGATATTTATAAAAATATTTAAAAAGCTTTAAAGAAAATAATAAAAAGTATTTATAAGAATATAAAGGAAAATTATAGTAAATTTATAATATTTTATATTTATAGTTTTATTATTAAAGATAAAGATTTCTTTAAAATAATTATAAGATATTTAAAAAATAAAGGAAGAAGAGGGAGATTCTATATATCTATAGAAGATTAATATAAGTAGAAGTACTAAAAACTTAAATACTTTATATATAGGCTTTAGGCTAAAGAAGAGTCTAATAGCTAAGTAAATAGTAGATAGATAAATAGTTAAGAAGAAAATATAATATAGTTAAAGCCTAGTAATAGTTAATTTATATATTATTAATAGAATCTATATTTTTCTTTAGATAAATTTTCTATATACTTTATTAGTTAAAAAAACTTAGAATAATCTACTAACTAGTAAATTTAGCCTAGAGATATAGTAATAATAATCTTAATACTATATACTAATAATATTATAGAAGAATTTAGTATAGCTAGTTCTACTAATAACTCTTTAGCCCCTTTTATATCTACTATTTTTAATATTAGTTAGATAGTTAAAGCTATATATATTATTATATTAAAGCTTTTAAAAGGTTTAGTTAAAAAAGCTCTACTAATTATAATTTTTTAAAATTTACTAAATAAACTTATTCTATCTTTAATAAATAGATTTAGCTATAAAAATCTATTTTATATTACTAGCTTTCTATTTAGTATAATAAGTCTTCTTATATAATTTATAGGAGATATTAATACTCTTTTAGTCTTTTATCTACTTTATAATATTACTAGTATCTTAACTATCTAATTAAAGTAGCTATTATTACTAATATTATAGAGCCTACTAAGTATAAAAGGTTTATTAATTTTATATTAATAATAAATACTCTTAATAGTATCTTAGATACTATTATTAAGATATTTTTAAATAAGATAGTATTTTAAAGAGAACTAATAGTTTATCTTAGCCTTTTAGTAAATTATTATCTTACTTATTATTCTATAAACCTTAGATTAAGGACTTTTTAAATAATAAATAATTATTAATAACTATAAAGATATTTATTACTATATTTATATTAATTATTATTATTAAAAAAATATATAATAAGATACTATAGAAGTAATATAGTATAAAAACTATAGGTAAGGAGTAACTACTATTCCTTATACTTTACTAATATATTTAAAAAACCCTTATACCTTCTTTAAAAAAGCCTAGTCCTTATTCTTATCTCTACCTATATAGCTATTAAATATAGTTTATCTATAAGTACTCTTATAACTAATATTTTAAATAAAAGAATATAATTAAAATTCCTATTTCTTTATTATCTTCTCCTATACTATTCTCTAACTACTAGTTTTCTTAATTAACTTATAGTTATAATAATAGGAGAGGCTAGTATAATAGAAAGCTACTATTTATTAGAGAATTAAGTCTAGAATTATATATATTAGCTAATTAGTAGAGATTTTAGTAGATACTACCTTATTAGTAACTTTATAGCTTATATTAGAAAGTTTTTTATAATAGAGAAGCTTAGAAAACCTTATTAAGGAATATAAGCTTACTTTACTTACTATATTATTACTCTTATAGCTAATAGGATTATTTTAAGTTATAATTAGTTAATTAAAAAGTAACTTTCTATTACTACTTTTATTATATTTATTAGAGTATTAGGAATAGTAAAAGTTATTATATTAGTAAGTTTATTTTCTAAGCTTAGTTTTAATCTTTAATTAACTATTCTACCTTAGCTTTAAAAGTTACCTATTTTATTTCTTTTCTTATCTATTCTACTTTATATTCTTTATAGAGTTCTTCTTAAATACTTCTAAATAAACTAACTTAATACCTTTAGATAAAGTTATATTTAAGTATATATTTTAAATATCTTTATAAAATTTCTAACTTTAGTATTAACTAACTTTATAACTATTTAAACTTTTAAAAGAGTTATAATTCCTTTATATACTAATTCTATTTATAATTTACTTAGCTTTAACTAAAGTAATAGTATCTTAATAATCTTTATTAGAATAATTATATTAATTTTAATAATATTAATTATATTTAGAGAATATATAAGGGTAAGATATCTAGTAAAGTAATAAAGTAAGGAATTTTAATAGGATATACTTTCTCCTACTATTAAGTTAATATTTAACTAAATATACTAAATCTCTACTTTAATAATAGATAGATAATAGTAATAAGAGGATACATCCTCACCTATAATATTAGTCGGGCTCTTTCTCCTTCTAAATCTATCTTTATTAATATAATAGGGTAACTAACTCTATATATATAGCCTCACTCCTTATTAGCTAGTTAGCCTTCTTAAACTACTAAGGGCCTAGCTCTCTTAAGTAAGTATAGTATCCTTTATAAATACTATATACTTATTTCTAAAGCTAGATTAGTAGTTATATAAGTAAAAGATAGTTAATAACTATATATTATAGACTATATACTCTTAGTACTCCCTAATATACCTATAGTAGGAGCTATAGTTAACTATAATAAGTTTATAGTAAAAGTCTAATTTTTTATTACTCTTAGATCTATTTTTTAAGTTAATACTAAGTAATATAAAAGACTTCTTTAGATACTTATATATAGCCTATTCTATATTATAAATAAGCTATTCTATATAGAAAAAGTTACTAGCTTTCTAGATTTTAATAATTTTAGCTAATTAAAAGCATCCTAAAAATTTTCCTATTATATTTTATTAGTTAATATTATAGGGAAAGGTATATATAGATACTTAGGTTTATAAGTATATTTAAAGAATTTTTAAAAAGGGTTAGAAAAGATTAGTACTAACTACTAATAATAGCTACTTACTTCTATAGTATATTATATTAAGTATAATTTAAATTAAATTTAAATTAATCTCTTTAATAATAACTTCTCTAGTAGATAATTCCTAGAATAATATATTAATTTAAAATTAATAGATATAGTTATTATATAAATAGTAAGCTTTACTTAAAAATAGCCTTTAAAAGTAGTATAGAACTACTTATTATTATAATATAAAAGTTCCTTATTCACCTCCTATATATAGTTTCTATATATAATTTTATAATTATTTATATTATCTATTATATAAAACCTAGAAAAGGTAAGTTAGTTAATATAGATAAACTAAATATATTCTAACTACCTATATTATAAAATATACTCTCTATTTAAAACCTCTACTTAGTTATCTAACTTTTTATAGGCTAATTTAGTATCTATTATAATTTCTTAAGATTTTATAAGCTATCTAGCCTTTTAAGCTTTAAAATAAAGCTTAAAGATTATAATATAGGTATAGTTAGTAGTTATAAATATAGTATAAAGTAACTAAGGAAACTATTTTAAGTATTAAAATCTAACTAGATACTCTAATTATAGTTATATTTACTATTCTAAATAGTAGTTTTTAAAGTTAGTTTATAATAACTAACTTTTTAAACTAAAACTAATAGTTATTATATTATTAAATTAAATATTTATAATCTATAGCTAGGATCTCTAATAATAATAACTTTATAATACCTATATATATATTTACTTTAAAACTAAATCTAAACTTTAAAGGAATAATAAATATATTATTTAAAAGACCTTATATCTAAAATATTTAAAATTTTAATTAGTAGTTTAATTTCTAATAGTTAAATAGGTTAAATTAAGTATATAGTAGGTAAATAATATAGTATACTAAATATAGTAATACCTATATAATAAAGTATAAGCTAAAGGCTTAGAAAAATAAACTTTCTATAGTATAATAAATAATAAATAGATCTAAGCCTTATAAGTTAATTATTCTATATATAGAAGTTAATACTTACTTTATACTACTACCCTAAGTATTAAAAAATATATAGTTAATTATCACCTTTTATATATAAGACCCCTTTAGTAAATTAATAGTAGTAAGAGTAAACACCTTATATAACTTCCTAATCTCACCCTTAATTATAGCCTAAAGCTTATTATTATAGGAAGTAGACTAATTAACAGCTAATAAAGAAGATAAAAGAGTACTACTACTAACCATAGCCTTCCTATAATTACCATAGTTACCCATCTACAATTCAATATGCTCCGTAACGCACAGGAGGCAGTTACTCCTCGCCTACAGTCTTCACACTACGTTACTTCCAGAGCCTCTCCTTTTACATCTCTTTAACAATAATAATCAACATCAATACAGCAACAAACATCTTTACAGCCATCAGTAATCTCTCATTATTTAAAAAATTCCCTATTCAAGGTTTACAGAACACTAGGTAAGGTAATAACTTACTAAAAGGCTAAGAGCAACCATTAGTTCTCTCCAAGATACTATCCTTTCCAGAAATATCCCAATAATTAAACCTAGGATACCACCAAGGGCATCCATCATTAACACAAAATCGATAAACTTTCCACACTCAGCCAGCTCCATAATATCAGCAATAATAGCCACTCCAATCAGGGTAGTCAAGACACCAGCAGTACCACAAAGCAGACAAAAGACCAGGAGTATACCAATATTTCCTACAGACCATACAAGAAGGTTTATCATACCAAACAGGAAGCCAGCAACATAGATTATATTTACACACCCAAATCTATCCATTAAAGGCAGGACAAGTCTGTTACAGGCAAGGCCATATAAACATAATTAGCAGAGCCCTCTCAGGCCAAACCCCTTAGAAGTCTCATGATTATATACATAGCTCCAACTGCCTAGCCGACATCAAATATAGTAGATATAAAGGGCGCCAGGGAGTCACCGGCAGGACCAGCCACACCGAATTCCTCAACGATGTCGTCAGCATAAGGCGCCAAGATTGTCGTTACTGTACCGCTGTTACGAATTAGCTAGTTAGCAGGCAGCTCTAGACTCTTCTAACCAACAAACGTTGGGAGGATACTCACCCAAAGAAGAACATAGTTCCTATAAGCGATGTGTAGATCAACCGTTTCCGATAAGACAGCGGCGGGAACGACTTATCTTCCTTCTCAACTTCAGTAGACCCCATTAATAGCGCCATATTTATATTTAGGCTAACAATAGGCAGCTCAAAGTAGAGCAGTATCAAGGTCAGTCGCCATAGCTTCAGCACAAGGCCCTCATTAACAATTTATTTTAGGGAGCTCATCAAAGCCTTCAGAGCTTGGCCGCGAGATTGATATCCAATGGAAAGAATTAGTGTGCGCAAAGACGCAGACAAAGGAGAGAACGCTGAAACGTACGACCCGCGAGGCGTGGAACCAACACTTGCTTTACGTGTCATTTTATATTCAACGGCTCCTAGGGAGTCTGGTTACCGGCATAATACATTCACAAGACCTTCACAAAAAAGGAAAACAACTGCAAGTCGCGATATAAGAACTCACGTCGCTGTAAGGACCCTGGCAACAGTTCATATCTAATACCATACAAAACGAGATATAGGTATTCACACGTTTCAGCAAGTACTCATCTTAAGCAACGCGCCAATTATTATAGCAGTATCTTAAGATGCCAACATATAAGTCAACTGATTCTATCACAATCCCTCCTTCCCGCATTTAAGGGGCCTAAAAAATCCCTATTGGCATCGCTTAAACGTATACCCGCTCTGTGAGCAATGTTACAGGCCGGAACAACTGGACCAGGCCAGCAGCCCTTTTTCTCTAAATTTACATTCTGCGTGTAAATGGTGTCTAGGGAACAACAGGGTAGTTCGTGTAATAAGTCAGAGCTTAAGTCTGTTTTACATAGTTGCAGTGGTAAGGAATTGTTTGAATAGCTGCTCCTAAACTTCTTGGGCTTCTTGGGTACGCTGTTGCTAGTAAGCTCGAGTCATTGCCAGCATGACCTTTTCCCATTGGTCAACATACGATCAAGAATGTCCAGTATGTACGATGTTGTGTGAGGAGAAGGTGTTAGCACTTGTTCCTCTTGCCTCAGGCACGATAAAGGGGGATCTGCCGGTTTGTTACCATGGCCTCGACGGGGCTACCTTTGTGTTGACTTCAGCGATACTACCACATGACTGTCTAGAAGGAGATTGCCCTAAGAAGGTGCCTAGGTGGGCTCTGCAGATATCCCGTCAGCCTCCATGCTCTCGGCTTTGTTGCTTTAAGGTCAAATTTGGGGACCACCATCGTGGTATCTTCGGGGGCCGAACAGTCTGGCTGCCCCAGGGTGGACACGGTCCTGAAGTCCCAGACCAGCGAATACATTAACAACGAGTCAGTGTGGAGACAACGTAAATATATGACAAAGACCGAGTACAGTCACTTGCGAATGGCAGCTGAGCTATGTTGAGCGAAATCACCCAGAACCGATGAAGATGCCGCGCGCACCCCACATGTCGCGAGCAGCCTGATCATCCTGGCTTCGATGTCGGAACAGTCGCGTCGCACGCTGTCGTGCCTTTCCATATGAATTCGCCCAAGCATTTTAAATACGGCCAGCCCGTGCCTGGGGTGTCCATACATACCACGGTGTTTCTTGGCCGAGGCGAAGACGCCACGTGAACGATCGTGCACTTGGTTTTGCGGGGGTATGAGGCGCGCTCTTCGACGCTATCAGTATTTCTGCCTAGTTCAACGTGTCGATGAAGAGCAGGCAGCGGTCATCGGGGTCCATAAATTCCATTAAGGTCTCCCCTCCGCTGATCCGACGAACCGTTGACCCTTGCTATGTGTGTCCCTTGAAACTTTACACGCAAGCCTATACCGGTCCACCTAGCTGACCCGCGCGCCTCTTCTAGGACCGCTTCCCAGACTGTGGTAAAGTCCTTTCCCCTAAGCCGCGTAATTGATGGAAGCTTGGAATCAAGTGTTGGGGGGCCAGTTTTGCTGGCTGTTCTTCAACGCTATCTTCTGCCCGCTCACTCGGGCCCCGACATATCTCCTCGATGGCAAGTGGGACCATCAGACAATTATGGCACAATGATCCTGTCCGGGGGTTTCGGTTGTCATGACAAGCCAGTTCCAACTTTTCCTTGCATTACTCTCTCTCAGCCCCCATCATTCCCCAGATTTCTCCTCCACATGTTCGCCCGCGGCGGCTATCCTCAGTTTCAATGTGCCTCCGTCGTCACCGCTGCGGCGCCCTTCTGATCGGAGACTTGGTCGTGAAATATGGGTGCGTCAAATTTGTGTGAGACCTACTACCTAGGTAGCTCGACTTGCTGCAGCGGAGCGGGAGATCGTGATTAGGTAGCACTCAGTCAGAGCAGTCAGCTTTTTAAGGACTAGCACTAGTAGTGTGCCCCACTGGCTCGACAGATCACCATCTTGTCCCTGCCAAAGTCACCTCCAGAGTACCTACGTATAAGCTGAACAATGAGCCACTGCTGATAAGTACACGTGTGTGGAACCTTTTTGCCTCCACGCCACGAGTACCGCAGCGCCTTGCCGTTGTGCACACACAGAACGTTGTGTTCACAAGTTAAACTCCACATGGGCGGAAATACTAGCAATTTCTATGATTTTTACACTACGAAGATACTAAGAGGCTTTGCACTTTCTTATCCAAGTCTATTATTACTCATGATTATACTTGGTTTAGTAGGTGCTTTGAAATCTTTTGATAATCTTAATGGTACATCAAGAGAAAGCTACTATGTATTTGTACTAAGTACTTACACTCAAAGGTGCCTATATGAGAAAAACATAATAATTGCTTGTGTGAATAACTGCTCGGCTCAAAGACTGTGGTTCTTAATTAGTGTGGTTGGAAACTAAGCGGCATGTAAGCTTGTATCGCCACAATTCTCCCTCGGGGCTTTTAGAGCTTCTAAATGACAGAGTAAAGGGCAGTAAGATCTTAGGCTGTCTCTATATCAATTTATCTGGTTCCGTTTCTATTCCATATACAGCCGTAGCCATGCACAGCGCCTTCATACAGTCGTAACCGCTCAAGACCTATATCAATATATGACAATGCAATGTCCGCACCTATTGACATCGGTCTACTTCGGACCTTGATTCGCCGTTTCGCTGCTAGTCTTCAACTGCGACAAAGGACTGATTTCGGTAAGTAACATGCTTAAAATTGTAGAGAAGGTAAGCAGACTTCACTGCATTCGAGCTGGCGAATTTTTCAGCAACGAGTCTCGGCTGCTGGATAGACCAAGTTCGTGATCATAAAGCGTCATCATATTGCCACTTTCTTATCAGCTTAGCAAGTGCGGCATTGACACGAAACCAATTGACTGCTTACGCAATAGGCATGCCGGCCAAAAGACCAGAATTTCAAGTCGAGGACTTGAAAACCAAGCAGTATATAAGCACCGACACACATTCCGTAACATTACCCTCCCTAAGGCCCTTATAGAGCTCTAGGCGCCTTTAGAGTGAGTAGAGCGCTTATACGTAGCCTGAAAATTAAACGGAATAAGATAAGCAGGTATTTACTTCTTAGCTATTTATTAAACAGAGGCTTCCCTAGTCACCTTAAATACTATATCGGACCTCTTAAAATCCAAATGATTTTCTAATAGGGGGGCTTAAACCCCTGCTATATAACTTGAAATTAATATAAAACTAATTAACTACTTATATAATAGGTATACTAGCTAAAAGACTAGACTTTTAAGTTAAGGACTTGAAAACCAAGCAGTATATAAGCACCGATATACATAGGTATATCTCGTGATGCGGGTATATGGATTTACTGGTTTAAAGACTCCCTAAAAGTGTAAACTACTAGTATTTATATTAGTAAAGTACTGAGAAAATACGCTATACGACCAACAGTACTTTGTTAGCGGTACCCTGTAAATTTTATAGAGTCTTTTTCTTTCGTCTTAGATAGGAAGACGGTGAAAATCCTGCAAGTACAGGGATAATCAACCTGTGAAGACAGATATTGCGACTTTAGCTATGCATGTTGTCGGGTTGGTAATTATGGATCACGGTGTGTTCTACTGCGATTTCGAAAAAATGACAGTTTTTGTGGCAGCCCACTAATTACCCTACTGTGTTGCTGATGAAAATTAATTGAATTGGCTCTTGCATGGCAATGGTGGTTCGTCAAGTCCAACAAAACACTGTTCTGGCTGGCAATTAGGCACTGGCAAATTTGACTTGGTAAGAAGTGAATCTTGAGCTTGTGAAACAAAGTCGGGTTCATACGCAAAAGTCTATCTTTACAATACATTGAGCCCCTGGTTGACTTACGAGGGTCCTGTGAACATAGTGGGTGATTCAAATTACCTGAACAGACCCGGCCTTACTTCAATATGTCTCCCACATACGTCCTCGCCATCAAAGATATTTCTCAACCTGTTTCTCGCTCCACTCCCAGAACCTCTTCGGCAGGTCCGCGCCACCTTCGGCTTCCGGTTTGGCTGCGAGTTGAAGGGGCGCACAAATTGGCTGAAATCGACCCCAGGGGAAGACATACTGTCCAGCCTTCTCTGCAGTGACCTCTGGGGACAAGCCAGCGAAGAGCTCAGTGTACGCGCCATGGACAGGTGGGTAATGGAATAGAGCGACCTGAAGTCTGAACATGAAGCTTTGCTGGTTGAAAAGCTCTGAACGGAGATTTCCTGGGTTTACGGGCATTCCCAGAACTCCCTGTGCCTTGAAACGCTTCGAGAACTCCACTCCGTAAGCCCACACGCCCACTTTGCTGAGACCGTAGCGGTGGATGCTAGCTTTTGGCCGGTGGTAGTCGAGGTTGGAAAGATCGAGTCCTCCCTGCTTCTCATGGTAGAATTCTGCTGCCAAAGACGACACAAACACCACGCGGACTTCATTAGTCAACGTCTCTTTACCAGCGGCTGTAGCTAGAAGAGTAGGCGTAAGGAGCTTGGTGAGAAGGAAGTGGCCCAGGCAGTTGACTCCAAGTTGTTTTTCGTAGCCTTGGGCAGTTATGTCCATTTTCTTGTCATCGTTGGCCATGTAGCCTGCGTTGTTGAAAAGAACGTGAAGTTTCGTTTCCGCCGCGAGAAACTGCTCAGCAGAGTTCTTAATAGTGCGAAGATCGGCAAGGTCTAGCTGCAGGAACACTAAGCTTCCAGTCGAGGAAGGCTCGGCTTTTTTAATATGCGCAATGGCACCCGCTTCGGTCCTCGCAGCTATGTAGACCTTCGCATTCTTAGAGTAAAGGATGCGGGCAAGCTGCAGGCCAACGCCAGATGTTGCCCCGGTCACCAAGTAGACCTGATGCACTATTTAGCAAAAGTCTCCAAAATTGGGTCTCATATAAAGATAGGACACTGACCTTGCCACTCAGGTCCGGCAGGTCATTTTCCACGAACTTGGCTCCGGGAGGGAAGGACTGCGTCCAGAGACTGGAAAGAGAAGGCGCCATGTTTGAAGTTCAGGCGGTGATAAGAAGAGATTGACTGAGTGAGTAGGCAGGGAGAGGAACCACGATCACTAGAAATGTAGGGCCTGGCGTCAAGGAAGTGCAAGAAGATTCGGGTTGTTGGTCGACGCGTCTTTAATAGAGCCGTGAGATTTCAAGTTGGTAGCTGCCCATGCACGTAGAGAGATATGCAAAGCATGAGTTATTATTGTGCATGGCTGAACACATGCACCTCCCCTGCTCCTGCACTACCTAGGTCCAGACACTAACGCATAGGAGCAAACGGGCAGACGGGAAGGTCGCTCCGCCCGAGCATGAAGTGGGCTGGACTGTGCCGCATGCAGGACCACCAACGAAAAAATGTTACGGTAGTATGTAGACCCATATTTGATACAGCCCGGCAATACCAAGCCACGATACACCCCACTCGCAGCGGCTCCTTGAAAATGTAGAAATTAATTCCACTGGGTTTCCCCATTGGCAACCCCGCAGCCCCGTTCACACCCTGCGTGCCCGCACAGACATTCGAATGCCAAGTCTGGGAGCAATAGCCGTTGTCCATCTGATAGGTTTGCAACTCTCCGGGTCCAGTAACTCGAACTCATAATTCTTGAGAAAATGTACTAGAACCTGCTTCAGCATCCACGACGCGAACCATCGGCCGGGACTTCAGATGTCAGCTTTTAAGTCCACAATTCCTTGCTTGGATCATCGCAGAAATGGAATAAATTTACAAGCACGGGGGCTTACCACGGCCGCGCAGGCGATCCCCAGACAGGGTAGTAGAAATTTACGTCAGTCCACTTTTGTATTGCCTGTCCAGAAGCGTCTCTGGAGTAGAAACGGAATGCGTTGAACCTATCGGGATCATCGTAGATGGCCGGATCTTGCAAAATTGCCTGTTGAGGGACCGCAACTAGTGTTCCCATAGGTATGTGAGTACCATCGGAAAGCGTAAACGGCTGCATCGCCTTACGCTGGGCCGTGACTAGAGAATAGTTATCAGATGCTATCTCGATGGCGGGAATGGGGTTCGAGGTACGTACGGCCGTCCAGAGGGTGTAGTCTGGATGATTCCCGTAGGAAACACTCCATAAGGGGTAGATTCCCAGTAATATCATCGTGAACTTCCTGTTCTGCCTTGTAAATCTCATCCCGAAGAAGCTGGATGTACTCGCGATTTTGTCCCAGATCTATCAGTGCCCACGAAAGTGCCTGGTGGTAAAATTAGCAACACCCCGAGAACAATAGGGACTTAGTCGGGGCATGTGTTAAGTTACCATGGTTGGCTGGTGGGCGAAAGTAAAATTCAGAGCAATAAACAGCTGTCGAAGTCTGATTGGGTCCCTCTGCCCGGGCAGGCGGGAAGACTCGACAATGAAATGAGCTATATCGAGCTGCGTAGGTCAGCATTTGCGGTGTCAGTACGTAGCCGCCACCTTCAAAGTGAAAAACACTCCCTTCTTACCTTCATCTCCTTCTTCCCTTCTGGAAACGCCGAAGAAGCGAGGCATTCGTTCACAAGAGGGTCCAATTTAGCGCCAAGCAGGGTCATGGAACCTCTCCATTCCATGAACAATCGTCCAATGTACCTAGTTCACGAACACTGTCAGAAAGAATTTATCTGATCTCACTGTACTGAATCTCTGAGATCAACAAGATGTCCAAACATTTTGCATCAATACTCACGGCGCAATAGACTTGGGAAGCACCTCGCAGAGTGCCGCGGCGTATGCTCCGTCCCACCAGTATTTCAAAGTTTCTTCTGAAAACGATGAATTATTGACTAATAAGGACGATAGTTTGGTTAGAGTTCGCGAGCAAGCCTCAATATACCAGTTGACCACTCCGAAGCGAAGCAGGAAACGCACCGAATTCATCACCATATAGCACCTGAAGAGCGGGACGAACAAGAATAGCTTTAGCGAAAGCGAAAACTGGCATCGCCGAGATTGTCTCCTGGTGTCGCAGCGGCTGCCCCAATATGGATTCGAAACTCTCATCTATTCTCTGGCCCATGATAGGTCTTAGCTTGGGAATGCTCTCTCGCAGCAGAACCTTGACAGCCCGAATTGTTACTGCTCCGTCCAAATCAAACTTGTTATCATGAGAGAACCCAAGCATGATGGCACTGTGCTCGATGCGCTGGAGGTTGGTTGTCAGCAAATTGACGTCTTCAATGCTAAATAGATAATGTGAAGGACTCAATTGGACTCTGACATCTTTGATTGCCGCATTGTTAGAAAGGATTCGTTCAGGAGCCCTTGAAATTTCCTGTATATGCTCGACTTGAGACACTAGGATTTGATACGTTCGAAGGGCCACGACGGCGAAAGGACGACGACCGCTCTACCCTATGGATCAGTGTTTGGCCAGAATTGTGCGAGAGTGCTTAGTACTAGAATCCAAGGACCTACCTTTTTGTAGGCTGTTAAGATTATCTCGTTCGCACGAAACAGATATTCCAATGTCGTGATCCATTTGCCCCAGATGAGGCTGCCTCCAAATACAGGAATTTTCCTCTAATCAAAGTAGACCACTTAGCTTCGCAACGTCACAACCAACAATGGTTGCCGCAAGAACTTACTGGTTTAAGAAATAGCACAGATATGGAGTTTAGAATCGTCCATGACACAAGGAGCGCAACCAGATGAAGTGCGATGGCGCTTGGCGCCGGCACCTTGTTGAATATCTCCCCTAGCATGATGAACTGTGCGCTTTCCCGATGGAACTTACTAATTTGATAACATAAAAATTGAGCAAGATACTTCTTGTTTCGTGGTTTCCAATCAAGAAAAAAAAAAAGGATCAAGCGCGAGCGCCCTGTTTGGCTCTTTTGACCACCTCTACGATAGTTCCCGTGCTGTGTGTTCAAGGCACCATTGTAGACAGGCTTATTTGCACTGGCCTAAACTAGATTCACACCGTTCAGGTCGGCGCGTCTTCCGGACGGGCGACATCATCTCCATGGAGATGGTGCAATTTGAAATGGAACCCCACGACCACTACTTCCAATGGTACTTTTCCGCCGTTGGGTGTCGTGTCTAATTTTGAAGCGACCAGTCAGTATGGACAGTGATATGGGTCCCATTCGCATGGTACGATGTGTTGGGATGAGATTGCGTGGGGCGAAGAGGTGGCATCGCGCAGTGGTCAGCACCCGGTGACCGCACTGGAAAATAATTTCGCCCCCAATGACTACCTAGGTACTGAGGTACTTCTCTGAACTTTCAGCCGCACCAACCCCACGCGCGGTAAAATGCATACTGTGTACCTGTCCATACCTAGGCACCTACCCGCGGGTCTCGACTGTGGATCCTTGGTCCCCGCTGCAAGAGTGGACTGGTCGAAACGATTCAAGGGACGTTGGGCGTTTTTCAGCTACAAGGCTGGTTGGAGTCTCATTGTTGCAACGTAGGGAGGATTGAGTTTGGGTTGGCGGAGATGTTTACCCGATTGCGTCTGTCACTGGAGCCGCCAGAGGGCGGCAAAGCACCGCACGACCCGCCGAACTACAGGTTGTCTCGGGCCGTAGCTGCATGTGTGTTATCACCAACACCCACCAACCACCAAGACAGGCCAAACAGATGTAGATCGCCTTGTATTTATAGTTTTATTATTAAAGATAAAGATTTTTTTAAAATAATTATAAGATATTTAAAAAATAAAGGAAGAAGAGGGAGATTCTATATATCTATAGGAGATTAATATAAGTAGAAGTACTAAGAACTTAAATACTTTATATATAGGCTCTAAGCTAGGGAAGAGTCTAATAGCTAAGTAGATAGTAGATAGATAGATAGTTAAAAAGAAAATATAGTATAGCTAAAGCTTAGTAATAGTTAATCTATATATTATTAATAAGATCTATATTTTTCTTTAAGTAAATTTCCTATATACTTTATTAGTTAAAAGAACTTAGAATAACCTATTAACTAGTAAATTTAGCCTAGAGGTATAATAATAATAATCTTAATACTATATACTAATAATATTATAAAAGAATTTAATATAGCTAATCTTACTAGTAACTCCTTAACTCCTTTTATATCTACTATCTTTAATATTAGTTAAATAGTTAAAGCTATATATATTATTATATTAAAGCTTTTAAAAGGTTTAGTTAGAAGAGCTTTACTAATTATAGTCTTTTAAAATTTACTAAATAAACTTATTCTATCTTTAATAGATAGATTTAGCTATAAAAATCTATTCTATATTACTAGCTTTTTATTTAGTATAATAAGTCTTTTTATATAGTCTATAGAAGATATTAGTATCTTTTTAATCTTTTATCTACTCTATAGTACTATTAGTATTTTAACTATTTAATTAAAGTAACTATTATTATTAATATTATAGAGCTTATTAAGTATAAAAGGTTTATTAATTTTATATTAATAATAGATATTTTTAATAGTATTTTAAGTACTATTATTAGAATATTTTTAAAAAAGGTAGTACTTTAAAAAGAACTAATAGTTTACCTTAGCCTTTTAGTAAGTTATTACCTTATTTATTATTCTATAAACCTTAAATTAAAAACTTTTTAAATAATAAAAGATTACTAATAACTATAAAGATATTTATTACTATATTTATATTAATTATTATTATTAAAAAGATATATAATAAGATACTATAGAAATAATATAGTATAAAGACTATAGATAAAAAGTAACTATTATTCCTTATACTTTACTAGTATACTTAAAAAACCCTTATACCTTCTTTAAAAAAGCCTAATCCTTATTCTTATCTCTACCTATATAGCTATTAGATATAATCTATCTATAAGTATTTTTATAACTAATATCTTAAATAAGAGAATATAATTAAAATTCCTATTTCTCTATTATCTTCTCCTATACTATTCTCTAATTACTAGTTTCCTTAATTAGCTTATAGTTATAATAATAGTAGAGGTTAGTATAATAGAGAACTACTATCTACTAGAGAATTAACTTTAGATTATATATCTTAGCTAATTAGTAGGGATCTTAGTAAGGACTACTTTATTAGTAACTCTATAGCCTATATTAGAAAGTCTTTTATAATAGAGAAGCTTAGATAACCCTATTAAGGAATATAGGCTTACTTTACTTACTATATTATTACTCTTATAGCTAGTAGGATTCTTAGGTTATAGCTAGTTAATTAAAAGGTAGCTTCCTATTACTACTACTATTATATTTACTAAGATATTAGAAATAGTAAGAATTATTATACTAGTAAGTTTATTTTCTAAGTTTAGGTTTAATCTCTAATTAGCTATTCTTCCTTAGCTTTAAAGGTTACCTATCTTATTTTCTTTTCTTATCTATCCCCCTTTATACTCCTTATAGACTTCTTCTTAAGTAACTCTAAATAAGCTAACTTAATACCTTTAGATAGAATTATATTTAAGTATATATCTTAAATATCTTTATAAAATTTCTAGCCTTAATATTAGCTAGCTTTATAGCTATTTAGACTTTTAGAGGAGCTGTAATTCCCTTAGGTACTAGTCCTATTTATAATTCACTTAGCTTTAGCTAGGGTAATAGTATCCTAGCAATCCTAACTATAATAACTTTATTTTAGTAATAGTAATCATGTTTAGGGAACACATAAGGGTAAGATATCCAGCAGAGTAATGAAGTCAGGAATTTTAATAGGATGCATTTCCTCCTACTATTAAGTTGATATTCGGTCGAATATACTAAATCTCTGCTCTAGTAATAGACGGACGACAGTAACGAGGGGATACGTCCGAGCCTTTAATACGGTTTCATATTAGTCGAGCTCCTTCTCCTTCCAGATCTGTCCTTATCGCCACACTGGCAATATCTGGCGTGTTATGATTAAACCTGAACGAGTAGTGTACGTGCTTTGAGTGGAGTAATTGTCGGGCAGGAGTTTCGCATCGCCGTTCGCCAAAAGAGCTTCTGCAAGTGTGCACCGTCCAACATCCTCGAAGCCGAGACTCTGGTATAAGCGCACAGTGGCCGTATTCTGCGGCTTCACCATCAGTCGCACAAGCAGACTTGAAGCGGGTCTCTCGTTCTCCAGGTAGAGCAGAGCCTCTTGACAGAGCTTTTTCCCCTGACCCCGCCCCCGGTGCTCCGGAAGGGTGAACAAACTCAGCATTTGCCACAGCTCTGCATGCTCGTCAGGGTCCGCAGGCGGCTGGCCTGACTCCTTGGGCAAGTCGTACTCAGATCGGGCGAGAGGGCCTCGTAGGGTCAATTGGCCAACCCATTGTGTTTTGCCGGAAGTGATATGGGACGCGGCGCAAATGAAGGTCTCTTTCCCCTTCTCACAGAGACGTTGTTCCCATACTTCGTCGTTAAAGGCGGATTCGACGTCGTATGTTGATGAAAATGAGTCTGGGGATGTTTTCAGGGCTTTCAGGCGCAGGTCGCGATACTGAGCAGCTGAGACTTTTACTTGGTCCGTCTGGGAGACTCTAAAGAACGTGTAAGAGTACTCAGAGGCCATACTGGGTGGCCTTGTGTGAATACGCAAAGCTCAAGAGATTACATTTATATTTCAAATGAGACTGGTTAATAATCTTCGCTATATATATACAGATTCCACGTCCCTAGTGACGATTCACGAAAGACATTTAGGGCGCATGTATCCGAGGTAGTGATTATATGATTTGTGATCCTGCTTACATATGTACCCTAGGGTACGTACAAGAACCCCCACTTAGTGATTGGAGGGGATTGGCGCAGGCCCGTTAACCCGTCCAGTTAGAGCCCCTGAGGAAGCTCTTTATCTCGCAGGCTAGCGCCGATGAGCGGTTGCGGAATAGTAGCGTAGCTACTAGAGCAATCACGTGAAACAACTCGTCGTGGGCTGCCACATTCTAAACAACCTTACCGGGGTGCCTGCGAGTAGTTCAGTCCGGTCTCATGACCGAGGGGGTGGGATGGAGTGTACCCCTTCAGACTTAACAGTGGCTACCCAATGATTTTGCACTGTCGATTCTGAGTCGTCTGCCGCTGACTTTAGTTCGGCCGTCATTCTATCCCCGTAAGTTACGTTTGTCGCAGGATTTCCGCAGCAAGGGGGAAAACGTCAGCGGCGCCGTACAGGTGAGCCGCCAGCTGCTGACAGATGCGATTTTTTTGGCCAAAAGTCTTTCAAATCTCGAGACAGAGACTTTAAAAGTGGCTGTCTGCGGAAGATTCAGTAATCTATTTGGAATAATGGGGTTAAATAGACGTCAAGGGTACCCTCATTGAGGCTAGAGTTACGTCAATACGGTGATCTTAACACTATGCAAAAGCCTGCGTCGCTTTCCTCCTTGCAGACCTGTATCAAGAAGTGGCAATGCTGAGGTTACAGATTCTGAGCAATCGTATCAGATTGTTAGACACTAGTGAGGTCGCCCATAATGTGGGGCAATTGGATCTGCGCCGTTCTCGCCGTACCGCGAGATGTTTCTAGGTATTTGTACTAGAATCGCACAATATTTGTCATAAAATACACATTCGAAAAGATTTGAAAGACCCTGCAAACAATCGCTGAGCATACATTTGCCTATTGTGTTTCTATTCCTGAGCTGATACACAGGTGCAAGGAGTATTCGGAAATTCTTCAGACTTGAGCGGCCAGATGGTCCGTAATTCGAGTATCAGTTGTCGCACCTAGAGGCAGTTGCGATCCAGGCAAAGTTCTAATTGAAAAGAAGAGACCAATCATCAGGCAACAGAACTCGAGCTTTGCTTGTTCGGTTCTCACGATAAATATTACATGCCGATGATTGATGGCTTTCACAATGTGCTTCTTCTGGAAGCGCCGCCGTTTGAAACAACGGTACTAGCTGTGGTGGAACCATACCGCCAGTATGCTTAGCCGGACAAAGCATAAGTAATCCGCGTCTTCGGCAAGATTCATCCTTGTAATATATCTGGTTCCGTTTTTATCCGTATACAGCCGTAGCCATACGCAGCACCTTTCATACAGTCGTAAACGCTCAACCTTGTAATATATTTGCGCGAATCCGTCGACAATGTGTGGCTGAGAAGCCATCCCGGCTGATGTAGAGCAGTCAATTCTGTCTTACTCAAGACAAAATTGTCAACTGAGACTTGCTCCCTCAACAATTTTCCACGCCGTAAGAGCCTGAAGGATCTGTGGCAGAAAGCTCAAGCGTGCCACTGGACTGGCCGGTAGTAATACAAGAGACTACTCACGATACGGTACATGCTTGCCAACCAAGGTTCCGAGTACTAGTCAAGTACGTATGCTACCTCTCTCACAAGTCACTGCTCCTTTGATCATACTACTAGTGGACTTCCTCTATTCTGCTATTATACTTCAGACTGTGCTGAGCATGAAGCATTGAGGCTCAGAAAATCCAGGTTCCGGAAGCTGCACCTTTAACCAATCTCAAAGCTTTGGCAAACGCGAGCCTATGAACAAACAAACACATCGACATCGCGGTAAATTCAGGAACAGAAATGGTTCAGGGGCTCTACAAGGCGTCACATCCGGATGAGACGTTGCAGTACACAGAAGGACCGGCCCCCGCTTGATGGATGCTCAGCCGCACCTGGCTTGCATGACCCCATCAACCGGTACGCGCTCATTTTCCGCTGTGCTACTGATGATTTTATGGACTTTGTATATTGTTTTAGTTCCTCTATTAAGCTGGAAACCACAACAAAAGAAGACACAATAAAAGAAGACACTTATGATTTTATATTTTTTGAATGAAGAGGACAGGCTTTCCGAGGACAGAAAAGCAACAGAAATAATGAAGTGGTCAGTCAGCACTATGCACCATGCGCTGCCGCTTGCCAAGAAAGACATGACAGCCTTGTACTACTTCGAGGTTGGGGGATTACTCAGGGCGATCCAAAATGTCCAGTTGGTGTTTCTAACTAACATCATGGCGTTTAGGAGGCAAAAGGACCATTCTTGAATGAGACCCTGAGGCTCTGCGGCTTTACAATTACCGGCGAAGTAGGATCACATGCCTATGTAGTAGGCGCCGATGGCGGTTTCTAATCGCAAGGTCTGGTTCAGTTTTAGTCATTGCTCAAGCCACCATCACTTGATCGCCAGTTTTTCCTGCTAAAATGAATCTCGCAATTTGTCACCATGGTCGACCAGAGTACATCCACGGTCAAATAGGTGTATGCGCACCGGATATGGCAATGAGCACGCAGTTCAGATGAAATATAGGAGGATTTACGTCCAACCTTTCTTTCTCATTGAACTGCTAGTGAAAGAAAACCGTCAAATATAAGTACGCCCATACTTCCCAAGTTCTGCAGATTGTTCCTACGTGCCACAGTCCTCAAGCATTCTTCGTCAAGACACATTTACTCACATTCCCTCAAGGCAAAGAAAAAACCCACACTACATCAAATACCCTTCAGCATCCAATATGCTCGCCGCTACAGCTCTGATCAGTGCCCTCCTTGCTCCGGGTCTTGTCCTGGCCAATCCCGTTACCCTCGAGGACCGCGCCGCATCTGTCAAAGTCGGCTATGGACAGCAGATCCAGAAGAGCGATGAGGCCAACCACTGGGTTGTCTGGGTGGAAGGCAAGAGTGCCTGCTCAGCGACGCAGACACTGAGCGGGTTGAACACCAGCCCCTGCAACCAAGTCTTCACCCTCGCCGGAACCAAGCTCAAACTGACTAATTGCAACGGGTAAGTTACCATTTCCCTTCGCGCATCGGCTGATGACATGTAGGACAGCGTTGGCTAACAGGTTCTGCGCAGCAACAACGAACCCCAGTCCGTGTCGGATGAAGCCGGCAACTACGTCCATAGCTGCACCCTGGACAAGGACAAGATAAACTGCCACGATGGTCTCCACGATATTGTCAAACACGGGAAGTGCACTTAAAGGAAATGTTCTGACGAGGCGTACTTGGACGATTATGTCGTGAAGCTGAAGATATGTAGTGCGGGTTGTTCCGAATCCTTCTAGGGTCTTGCTATTGTGATTGTCAGAACTCCCTTATCAGAGAGGATTCTCAAGCAAGCAGCATTTTACACAACGATCGAATACACTCTTTTGAAAGCCCGCAATTCTTTCTTTCCCCCAAGGTGTGTAAAATGGATACCCCAGGGTAGTCTCATTTCACACCCAAGTTTCCGCGATGGCGAGTAGGGACTACCTTCCTGATTGTGCGTTATAATATAGTCAGAAAGTGTAGTCGCGTTTAGTGATTCTCTAGAAACACATTCATCGACTCAAACTATCTCCACTTTACTTTTACCCCGAGCCCGACAATAGCTCGAATGTGGGACGTCCTTGCTCAGGGAAACATGCGTATTACGTCTAGGTCACCAGAATACTTCCACTTGAATAGGCCTTTCAAATGGTTCTTGAACTGGACTAACAGTTTTACTGAACGCAGACCATGGCCATCGCCTCAGCCGGTTGCACTCTCAATCCGTATACAGCCCGAAGGCGTGCGGTCCCTGCACACAGTGGTGAACGCTAAAAGATCCAGCGTTACAAAAACAATACAATGCCAATAACAGAGTAGAAGTCTGGGCACGTGGCCTCAGCCTCGTGCCGCACAGACAAGGCTAGGAAGCATCGCTCCCGCCGTTGCCTCAGAGTGGTAGAATTTCAGTGAACCCAGCCGGCGCCAACTGGCTGCGCTTGGCAGCCAAGCGTTCTGCGGTGCCGCACATCCTTCCACAAACCCCGCCGGAGCCCCGCTGACGCGCATTTCTTCCATCCTCAAAGAAGCGTGCTACAAGTGAGGGATTCTCACTGACACATTCCGTGATGTATTTCTTCGGTGCCCCTTTTCGTGTGCCCCGACTTTACGAGCGGAGAATTGGACACTCGCCCGCGGGACTCATACGACATATTTAGTTCACCTCTGATAAGCTCTGCCGCCGAATATGCGACTTCTCAACACCGAGACCCAAGAGCTCAAATTCTTTCCGGAAAGATCAAGACCACGCTGTGCCATTCTTTCGCATACCTGGGAAGATGATGAGGTCCTATTTGCCGATATCGTCGACGAGAACCAAGACTGGCGACAGAAGGCTGGCGCTGAGAAAGTCTTGGGCAGCTGCCGGCTCGCAAGAGAGCATGGATGTGACAACATCTGGATAGACACTTGCTGTATCGACAAGAGCAGCAGCGCTGAACTGTCTGAAGGTTGGCACTGTCTAATTCGCCTTGCTTGACTGCCACACGCTGACGAGGTCTCAGCAATAAACTCAATGTTCAACTGGTACATGGACGCTGATATCTGCTTTGTATACCTGACTGATGTTGCTCAGAATGGTTCCATTACCGAATGCCGCTGGTTCCAGCGTGGTTGGACACTACAGGAGCTAATTGCACCAACAAATGTCAACTTTTACGACAAGCAATGGCGCTTCATCAACGACAAGATATCCATGTCATCGGAGCTGGCCCGGAACACCGGCATTGATGAGTCACTGCTTCGTTGCGGTCACAGTCTCAACCCGCCACTACTCAAAGACCATCACATGGAAGGAGACCTTGAGGAAGATTTTCAGACATCTGATCTGGGATGCTCCTGTGGAAGACCATACTTCGTCAGCAGACTGACCCAGCTGGGCGAATATTGTGTTGCACAGAAAATGAGCTGGGCTTCGACACGCGAAACAACGCGGGGTGAAGACATAGCTTACTGTCTTATGGGGATTTTTGGAATCAATATGCCACTCCTCTACGGTGAGGGCAGCAGCAAAGCATTCGCCCGACTGCAAAGAGAGATCCTCGAAGCCACCCGCGATCAATCAATCTTGGCAATCGACTCGTTTCTTGTTAGCGAACGGAAACCGGCGCTCGCTTCTCATCCGAGGCAATTCAAATACAGCGGAGTCATAGATTTCGAACCACATTCAGCACGCAAGGCATTGGAGAAAGAAAATATCTACCATCATATGACCACGGCGCTGAACCCAAACGGGGTTAGTGTTGACCTTCTTGTTGTCCCTGTGTACAACAGTGACACCATCCTCGGAATTCTCGACTTTCAGATTGGCAAGAATCCCCTGGGTCGTCCAGCCATTCCGTTATACCCCGTCTTGGGTTCCGCTACTACCCTACTTTCTTGCCGCCGCGAAGAAGGGCTCTTTGAAATCTCACCGGACCACACCGATTATGCCAGAGATTTAAGAGTTCTCAATGGACGGTCAGACTTAATAAGCCGTCCTGACAGTAAGACATACTTTAGCGTTCGCCGTTATTGCATCACTGACCTTTCTGTAGTCAGAATCCAGATGAGGTTCATTCAAAGACAAAAGCTCATGATCCTTAATGGCTTGGACCATTCAAGTGATCGCGTCTATAGGCAGGGTGTTCCCTTCCGGATCAACTGCATTGGACCCAGCCTCGGTTGCGAGCCATATTCGGTTGAGTCTGAGATTCCCTTCTACGCGATTCTCAGAAAGCCCGGCTACCCCAGGTTGCTGGTCCACACTTTCAAGGGTCCCGGAGTAAATGAGTGGTCTTCGGGGCTATGGATATTGGACAAGATTCGCTTCGAGCATGGGTTTGTGCCAGGGGACACGGAGGACGCAGGGCAAATACTCATCAAGCTTGAGCAAGATTACAGCATTCATGACGCGGCAACGATGGCTCTGGGGTCCGAGAATGTGAGGGGATTATTTGCTGGCTTCAGAGCACTGAATGTGCGAGGTTCTTCAATGCTAAATGTTAAGGTGAGCGTTGGGACGGAGGATTTCCTGGACTGGTCAATGCCCGAAGTCACAGTTTCCACAGTCGAGGTGAATCCCTTGAACTGAAAGCGGCAGCCTTAGTAATTTATCTTGGAATATAATCCGATTCGAGCGCAATGAGGCGCTGCAAGCCTGAGCGATGTACTACACTCAGAGCTGTATTTTGCTTGGTATATGGTGTCTCCGAATTGGATATTGACCCCTGCCATTGCTTATTTACAAGCCCTTCCGTCACTGACAAGACGAGCAGCGCCAATGTTCACTGTCCAAAGACCTCGGGAGTCAGGGGCACAAGGTTCCAAGCACTTCGTCTCTGAAATTACTCCTAGTGACTATCAACATACTACGGCGAGCTCAGACGCTTTTGTGGGCGATGAATTGTGGCTGAGCAGGATCGACAACTGAAAGACTGGGCTGGCAGCCCTCCTTCCCGGAGCCGCTATGGCAATCGACTGGCCCTTCATAAAGGTGATAAGTCTCGAAGTTGCGAAGCATACAGCCAGAAATCATCAGATCCGTCCAGTCCACTGACATAGGCTCCTCGTGGCTTCACACCTCCAGATACTTGCAAACCGTCAACCCTCCCCACATCGCCACGTGGGTGGTGCACAAGTGATCAATCAGCATCTTCTGTATCCGAGAGCCCTGGGGCGTCTCATCCGTAGCGAAGACCAGAGCTTCACAGAGCGCACGAATCTCATTCTCGATTATTGAATGATCCCGGGCAACCGACTCTGCGCGTGCGGCCTCGCTCCCCGTTAGCCAGTTGGCCTTCTCAAGCCGCCGAGGGCCCAGCTCTCCCGAGCGAGTATGGCATCCTCTGCAGACGCCGTTATACCTGTTTCCGGGGCCGGATCGGCGGTCGCGTAAGTAGAAGATGGTCAGTGGCTGTACGTTGCGGACCGCACACTCTCGGCGCTCCCCAATGCGCCTGTGGCAGGAGCTGCAGTCGACTATGACGGGTTTACGGCAAAAGTCCGATTTTTTGTTGCTCTTGGATCCATTTTTCAGGTTGGCACCGAGTAATGCAGAGGACTCCTCCAGACGCTCGCGCATGGCCTGTTCCGCATTGCGGACGAGCTGTTCCGCGCGGAAAAAGTCGCCGGCTTTCCAGATTTCGACGATTTCAGCCGGTTGAGAGCATCCCAAATATGTTCCTGTCACATTTTATCGGTCAATATGGTAGGGAAAGGCGTGTATAAGTACTCGGGTCTATGAGTGTGTTTGAAGAGTTTTTGAGGGGGGTTGGAAAAGATCACCACCAACTGCCGGCAATGGCTACTCACTTCCACGGCATATTGTGTCAAGCACAATTTGGACTAAATTTGGATCGGTGTCCTCGATGACAACTTCTCTAGTAGATGATTCCTAGAACAATACGTTAATTCGGGGTCAATGGATATAGTATTTGCACAGAGGGTGAGCCTTGCCTGAAAATGGCCCTCAAAAGCAGTACGGAACCACTTGTTGTTACGGCACAGAAGTTCCTTATTTACCTCCCATGTACAGTTTCCACATACAATTTTACAGTTGTTCATGTTGTCTGTTGTATGAGACCTGGAAAAGGTGAGTCGGTCAATATGGATGAACTAAGCATATTCTGGGCCGCCTTGAAATCATGACACATACTCTCTGTCTGAAGCCCCTGCTTGGTCATCCGACTTTTTGCAGGCCAGTTCAGTGTCCGTTGCAATTTCTTGAGATTTCACGGGCCGTCCAGCCTCTTGAGCCTTAGAATAAAGATCGGAGACCATGATGCAGGTGCAGCTGGTGGCTGCGAACGCAGTATAAGGCGACCAAGGAAACCATTTCTGGTGTTAAAATCTGGCCAGGTGCTCTAATCGTAGTTATATTTACCGCACCAAGCAGTGGTTTATGGGGTTCGTTTGCGGTGACCGAGTTCTCAGGCTGAAACCGATGGTCGTCATTTCATTGTGTTGAATATTCGCACTCTGCAGCCGGGATCTCCGATAATGATAGCTTTGCGGTACCCACACACACATTCACTTCAGAACTGAATCCAGGCTTTGAAGAAATGACAAACACGTCATTTGAAAGACCCTATGTCTGAATCATTTGGGATTTCAATCAGTGGTTCAATTTCCAACAGCGGGACGGGCTGAATTAGGCACATGGCAGGCGAACGATACGGCGCGCTGAATACAGCAATACCTGCATGACAAAGTACGGGCTGAAGGCTCAGAAAGACAAATTCCTATGGCATAATAAATGATAGACAAAGCTGAGCCTTGTGAGTCAACTGTTCCATGTACGGAAGTTGGTGCTCACTTCACGCCGCTACCCTGAGCATTGTACATGTGTTCAATCATCGCCTTCTGCAGGCGGGACCCCTGCGGCGTGTCAAAAGTAGCAACAAGCAGCGCCTCGCACAGCGTCCTGATCTCGCCCTCGATCATGGCCCAGAGCTCGTCATCGGAGGAAGCAGGCCGGTCAGCAGCCGACGGAGAGGACGAAAGGGCGCCGCTACCAACCGCAGCCTTCCCACACTTGCCGCAGTTCCCCGTCCGGAATTCAACACGCTCCGGAACGCACAGGATGAACATAGTCTGCGCCTGCACGTTGCAGAGCAGTCAATAAAGGCAGCGAAGCCGGCAGCAGAGGACCTCTGGAACCATCCATCGACTTCGCCTCCCCCCTGCCAGGCGCTTCTTGCACTTCAAGGCTCCAGAAACCTGCATAGCGTAAACCCGTCCCTCACGGTCAGTCTAGTGTTGCACAAGTGATGGGCCAGCATCCCCTGCACGCGGGATCCCGGTGGGGTCTCAGCAGTGGCGAGGACCAGCGCCTCGCCGAGCAGCCGGATTTCCTCCTCGTACATTTGCTTCTCGTGCATTTCCTCATACGCGAGCATGTCGCACAATTCCTTGGACATTTCTCCCTTGTATGGTTCCTCGTATGTGTCGTCCGTTGACATTCTCTCGTCATAAGAATCCTCCTCGTCCATTAGTCCCCCCATGTCGGGCGAATCAGGCCACGCCGGGCCCTCGGAACTGTCAGTTGAGCGGGTCGAGCGATCGTCGCCATGCTGACCGTCCCGTTCCCGCTGGCCGGGCGGTGCACCTGTCGACGATCGCTGTTCGATTACCAAGCGGTTGTCGAGGCATTGAGGGCTGCACACGCCTTCTATGGAGCGGATAGACTCTGGCTCGCGAAGGTGAAAGACTGTCTGCGGCTGTACGTTTTTGACCGGGCATTCTCGAGGCTCGCCCCCGCTATGACCGCAAAGTGTGTACTTGATCTCGTCGCCGTCATCACAGTGGCTGTAGCCTTTCATTTCCTTTTTGTGCAGTGGGTAGGGGGTCAAGATGGTGGCGGAAATCTGCAGTCGCATCTTCAGGGCCTCTTCAGCTGCAGTGACGAGGTCATCCACACCAAAGAAGTCACCAGTCTTCCAGATTTCGATAATCTTGGCGGGAGTGCGACAGAATGTGTTGGTGGCTTGTGTAGTGTTAGTATTAGCACCACGGGATAGGTTTCCTGTCACCGTCTACGAGCAAGGTCCCAATGTTAGTCGAAGAGATGGCTCACCTCCAGTGTAGATGTAGTCCAGAACTACCTGAACGGCAAGCGGATCTATGTCCTTGATTGTGACGACTCCAATGGAGGCTTCCTGGATCGGGGTGAATATTGTCAACGAGCGTCCGGCGTGATGTTGTGCAGAGAGTGAACCCCACCTCGAAGGCGCCATCCAATGCAGCACGGAACCACTTGTTTCGGCTGCACAGAATGGCCTTGTGAGTGGCCCATTTCATGTCCCCACAGACGACTGTACAATCAGACAGGTAACCGGAATCGAGGAGTCTAGACGAATGAGATCAGTCAGGGGTTGGACTGACGATTTTCGAAGTTTTTGACTGCAGGTATTATACGTACCCTTTGTCTGACCTCTGGGTCTTTTCATCCGTATGTTTGAGGACCAGCTGACCACCCAGTGGTCTGATATGGGAGGTGTCAGACTGTAGAGGCGGATCTCCAGGCTGGGGGTCCCGATAGTAGACCATGATGTGGGTGATGATGAGTTTCAGCAAGTATGAGTGTGAATGTTGCTTTTGATGTTGAGGTCTGAGCAGTTGCTGTCATTGTTTTCAATAAGCTGTCCCAAGTGGTGGATACCTGAGGCTGTTTTGACTCATGGCAGCGGCCTCCTTTGCTGCCAGATACGTTGTCAGGCAGCCCAGGCATTTGGAACACAGCAAACACAGCAAACATTGAAGCTCCGATACGACGCCGGCTGGCTGCCTGGAGTATCAGCGCTTTGGGTCAGGGGTATTTCCATATTCATCAGCTAAGCCAGAGCGAACGGAACAAATACGTGGTCTCTGTTGAATATGGCTCTGCAGAGTCATTTCAACTGGGATATGAAAGTTGTTGAAATTCCTATGAATTCTTGTAGCGACATGGTTGAGTGCAAACGCCTTATTATTCGGAGAGGCGTCAGCGGGCCTGTCTTAGCTACAATGTCATGAATTCTCGGTGCCAAGACTGACCGTCGTTTGAACACCATGAGACTGGAGAGATATCAGACTCTGCTGTTCTGACGCCCTTTCTTCCCATTGGATTCTGGCGCATACATGTTGAGAAGTGTTGGCAACAGAGGCATAAACCGTCGAGAGGTGATCAGTTGCGTCCCAACTCCAGGTCTTAGGGCTCGCGATTCTATGAGATTGGGACTGGGAAAACCACACGTTTGATCTTGGCTGGATTGGACGAGGGCACTCGGCCAGCACCAGGTCCATGAATCACGTGCGAGTCACCAAGAGGTTTCAGCTCATGCTGTGTAGCAAACAACTTGGAGGGAGGGGGAGGAGTGCATGTCTCACACCGCCATGCGGGCCGGGCCAGACAGTCACAGCCGTGTGGAAAGCCACAAACGACCTGTCCTGGTTTTGGTTAGTGTCGGTCTTGGAAGGTAACATGTAAGTGTGACTCGGGCTGGTTCCCACTGGGCAGAATACCCGGTCACACCAGATGCCCGTCCACAAACACACACAGTTCTGTTGAGGTGGTGGAGGGGCGGATAACGGAGGCGTCGTCCGGGCTTGAGTACGGGCGTCATAATGAGCACGTGGGATCGGCCCAGGGTATAGCCCTGTTATTGTGGGGAAGGTTTGAGACGGGCTCGGCTTTGTGAGTTTGTTGGGCGTGCGGAAGAAGTTCCGCGCCCCGAGCCCGCCGCCGCCGCCGTGGAGCTTGTCCCGAGGGTGTGGGCCGAAGGAGCCGATCATCAGGAGATGTGCCCACGATGATGGCTCGTGTCAGGACAAGTATTACTGGTATGCGAAGCAGGACATGACGAGATCCAAAGCAGAAGTTTGCAGAATTTTCCAGAAGAGAATGTTGGAAGAACCAGGTGAGCCGAGGCAGCTAGTGAGTGGTGGTAGCCCGTTGGGATTGGGATCATCGTGCTAAGCACTTGGTTAGCACGAACCTAGAATCAGGTGTCATGATTAAGGTTCATAGGGCTAGAATGAGGCAGCGTTACCAGCATGATGGCAGCATCACCTTTTCTGCGAGTTCATTCAAGCTTGAGGGGGAAACCCATTTGCCCACCGACCCCTAACCCTCGTCTGGACAAAAGTCAGCCCACCCTCCCCCCAGGCTAACCCAAATGAATGACTCCTGTAGCTTTGCCTAAAAGGATGGCTGCATGCACCTCAGCAGGGGCAATTGGCCCAAAATGCTCGTCGTGGTCGACCAATTGCGTATTACACCTTCGTCTGGCCATCAGACAGGATCAATTGAGCCCGAACTCGGCCATCAGATCACGATGTGGTCTCGTGAGGTGACGACGGCTCGGTCTTGCCTCGCGCCTTTTGACGACTTCTTTCTCGGGAAGCAGGGCCCACCCGCGTAAGCAGATTTTTGCCGTTGCTACCCGCCAGAACTCTGCTCGATAACAAGAAGAAGAAGGGAGGACCACCTCCGTCCCGTCTCCCGTCTCCCCGTCTCCCGGACCCAGAAGCCACGCCTCGACTTCCAAAACTGAACTAATTAAGGATTGGTTCTTTTTAACTGCACACCCACCTACCTTTGCGTGGACACTCGACCCGACTCGACTCGACTCGACTCATATATACTTATTAATACTTCTTGTTCTTATCATGGGCTCAGCCAGCACCTACTCCGTCTTCGACGCCGCCGAGTACGTCGAGCCAGACGGAATCTTCGACGTGCTCCGGCGGTACGCGGCAGACCCCTTCCCCGACAAGGTCAACGTCTCGGCGGGCGCATACCGCGATGGCGAGGGCAAGCCGTGGTTCCTGCCCTCGGTGCAGATGGCCAAGAAGAAGATCGCCGGCTCCGACCACGAGTACTCGCCCATGATGGGCTTCAGGCCCTTCCGTGACGCCTGCTACGAGCTGCTGCTGCACGACACGGCCGCCCTGGCCGAGGGACGCGTGAGTCACTGGCCACTCTTTCGTCACATCAACC
Source organism: Diaporthe longicolla (assembly GCA_000800745.1). NCBI lineage: Eukaryota > Fungi > Ascomycota > Sordariomycetes > Diaporthales > Diaporthaceae > Diaporthe > Diaporthe longicolla. Next base: position 97,196 of record JUJX01000150.1, on the reverse strand, counting down.
CCATCACTGACCACGTCCATAGCTCGCCGGCGTCCAGTCCCTCTCGGGGACAGGCGCCCTCCTCCTGGCGGGAATGACCCTGCGCAAGGCCAACGCAGGCATAAAGACGGTCTACCTGACCACGCCCACCTGGCCCAACCACGAGCTCCTCTTCGAGACCATGGGCTTCGAGGTCAAGTGGCTGCCCTACTACGACACCGCCACCTGCGGCCTGGACCAGGACGCCCTCGTCGCAGCCCTGCACGCCGCCGAGCCCAACGCCGCCGTCATCTTCCACGCCTGCGCCCACAACCCGACGGGGTGCGACCCGACCCGCGAAGGGTGGTCGCGCATCGCCGACGCCGTGCGCGCCCGCAACCTGTACCCGGTCTTCGACTCGGCCTACCTGGGGTTCAACTCCGGCAGCGTCGACGAGGACGCATGGCCCATCCGGTATTTCGTCGACGAGCTGCGCCTCGAGGCCGCCATCTGCACCTCCTTCTCCAAGAACATGGGGCTGTACGGCGAGCGCGTCGGCACCGTGACCTTTGTGAATGCCACCCGCGAGGCGGCGGTTACCGTGCAGAGCATCCTCGAGAACGCGCAGCGCGCCACCATCAGCACGCCGCCGCTGTACGGCGCCCGCATCGCCGAGGCGGTGCTGACCACCCCCGAGATCAGGGCGCAGTGGGCCCAGGACCTGGTTACTATGAGCGGCCGGATCCTGGCCATGCGGAGGAGGCTGTTTGAGGAGCTTGTCAAGCTTGGGGCGCCGGGCGACTGGAGCCATGTTGTCAAGCAGTCTGGCATGTTTGGGTTCTTGGGCTTGACGCCCGCGCAGGTTGCGCACTTGGAGAGTGAGTCGTACCCTGGTCCCATTTGCTCCAATTCATGTTTCCCCTCTTATGTGTACCCGTGTGAATTGGCACGTGACTGACTCGACATCACAGCGGAACACCATGTCTACATGGCCTGCTCCTCGCGCATATCGATAGCTGGCCTCAATGACGGTAACGTCGAGTACTTTGCGAGGGCGCTGGACGCCACCGTTCGGACTGTTGCATAGAAGGATGATGATCCGTCATGGCGTCACGATATTGCATGGTCACTGGCGTTGAAAATAGCATTTGCCTCATGATGATTGTACATAATTACGGACTGTAGATAAATTACAAAGCAAGCAATAGGCATTCACTTGCAATCATGAGTAGGTGACTTCCGTGTGAGTGCAATCTCATGGTGTCTTCATGTTATTCTGTGGTTTGAATCACAGCATTTTGGGGGACTCTGGCTGCACTGGGGTATGACTATCGTTTGTCACTTAGGTTTGGTATGGGACCAAGTCAGCAACTGTAGTCATAGTTGGAGCATTGGTCCCAGCATCTTCTGACTTGACAGTCAGCAGGGTCTTTGCATAAAGGTCCGCTGTCCAGAATGCGATGAGAAACAGCTCAAACGTTGGGCCTCACGTAGGAACAATGCCCATGAGTCCTGTCGAAACGTCCTTGTCACTGATGAGTGTGTTGATATGGGCCTGTTACAACTCTCTCATTGATCGACTCCTTTCGTTCCAAACGACTGTGAAATTGTTTCCAGTGGCTTCTCCGTTCACCTTCATCCCATCTCTCACTCTGGCCCATGGTGTGTGACCCTGGCCAGAGACGACCCCTGCTTGAGCTGCTCAACGGTAGGCTGGCAAGACTTCACTTCTGGAGCTTTTGTCATGCTTTACTTGCCTCGCCTTGGGGCTCCTTTGCTCAAGGACGGGCTGCTCAAAACTCGCTGCACGAAGTGACTTCGCATGGCAGAGTCATCTGGCCAGCCTCTTCACTTCTCGACACATTCACGAGCACAAACCAACCCAGGGACGGTCGACACCCCCAGAGAGCTCCAACCTCTGGGTTTCCAGCAGCTTCCTCTTTGTGTTTCGTCAACCTGTGCTGAATGTGCTCTTGTCGGCAGTCCAGACCCATCAACGCCACCGATATCAATCTGCGTCGTCTGCTGTATTCACTCTCTGCTGTACATTTGCCGTCACCAAACGTGCTCACTGTTTCGCCCTACCTTCATTTGCCCTTGCACATACTTCTTCTTAGCAGCAGGTTTGCGCAACCAGTCCTCACGCCAATCTACAGCATCCCACGATCGACCATCCTCATGGATCAAAGGTACGCCAACACCGCCCCCTGTCTCCTCCTCTTAATATCCCCTCCCCTCGACACCAAACCCAAACACTGACATCGCGACCACCTCAGCAACTTGCTCCTCGACGGCGCCGCCGCCGCCGCCGCCCCAGACAACCCCCAGTCCCAGCCTCAGTCCCAGCCCCAGCCCCAGCCCCAGCCCCTCTCCGCAGTCGCCCAAATGGCCTACGACCGCTACGGCGTCCTAGACCCCGTCAAGCTCGACCTGATGATCCGCGGCATCTTCATCACCCGCGACGACGCCGCGGCCCTGCCGAACCGCATCACCCCGGACGGCCGCCCCGAGCCCAACTGGCTGCACGCGAGCCACCACTCGCGCGCGCCCCGGTCCTCCTCCACCTCATCCCACCGCAACCACCACGCCGCCGCCGGCGCCGCGCCTCGTCGCGCAGCTGCC
>JUJX01000150.1:40868-94587 GCA_000800745.1 Diaporthe longicolla | reverse complement strand
CGCAGGTGCGGGTGTGGCGGTGCGAGCGCGGCTGCGGGAGGCGTCGTCGTCGTCTGGTCGCAGTAGTGGTGGGAGTGCGAGTGCGAGTGGTGGTGCTAATATCAACGCTGGGCCGAGTGATCATGAGAAGTGGGGCGAGGGGGCGGTTGAGTCGATCATCAGAATGAAGGCTGAGAGGGTTCGGTTTCGGGACATGGCGGTAAGATCTTGTCCACTTCCTCCCTGGCTACTAGCCTCCACTGCCTACAAGCAGGGACAGAGACGTAAAAGGGCATCGATACAATGGTGGAAAGGGGTACCTACTTATACTGACGACGATGACCTAGGCGAAATTCCCGGGCAAGACCCAAAAGGCCGTGCAAGAGAAGTTCTACAAGTCCTTGAAGGACGAGAAGTGGAAGCGCCTGTACCACCAGCTGCGGGCCAGGCACGACGGTGTTGCGGCCTTGAACAATGGGACCCTGGAGGATCCCATCGAGATCAGCTCGGATGAGGGCACGGCCACGCAGCCTATTGAAATCTCGAGCGGCACCGTCAGCGAGGCTACCACCATCGCGGAGCCTGAGGAGGATAGGGCCGAGGAGTTTGTGAAGGACGAGGCTGAGATGGAGGATGTGGAGATGGCTGATTGAGAGATTGATGTCCACGGATGTTGAACATCCACTCAAAAGAAAGAAAACTTGGAGAGGATTGTATTGAAGTCATCGAAAACCAGGGACACTTCCAACATTCAGAAGCCAGAAATAAGCAACGAGCTCATGAGAGTTGGAAATACATGGCCGGCAGACCAGGCTGCGCTATCTCCAAACGGGAGGTATGAGGGATGCTCTTGCGGGTTCGGGGCACTTCTTGACAAGGTACCGCAGATGAGATGATGTTTGGAAACCAACTTGAAGTCGTCATTTGTTCAACTCATTTTTGGCACGCCAGCCGCGGGTGCCCTTTCTTGAGGCTACGTGGTTGTGTCGTCTCCTCCGCGCTAAGCTACCCAAGATCTTTGGACTCTGGGAGTGGGCGAGGGGCGTGAAAGAGAAAAGGGATCAGTAGCAAGCTCACGCTCAGCAATTAGGATAGCCTTCTTGTCAATCAATTAGGTCAAAGAAGAGAATGGATTTTGGTCACATGCATGATTGTCTCCTGGCAACAAACAGAGCATTAGGACAGATCCGCTCCGCCCAGCTGGACTCTGAGGACAGCCTAGCAGGAAACACTGTGCCCGGTTCTTATAAGGGGCGCCATCATATTTTACTCTCGTGTTCTTGAGCAATTCTTCGAACGCAACGCAAATCCTTTTCCCACATGGGCAGTTATCTGGACCCTAGAAGATTGAGACAACAGCATCGTCAGGGCATGGAATCCTCTGCCAGGTTTTCATAAGATCGAATTCTAGACGCGGCATGACCACAACACTTCGAAGGATAGTCAGTAATTGTGGACATGCGACATGAAGCCTGCTCAGGATCGTTCGCTTTGTGGATCGCACGCACACCTTGCTGTAGATCCCTGCCGGTTCTCTCGGCTTGGCTGACGTGTTAGAAATCCTCTTGTAAATTATAAGAGAGCTGATTTTCAGGACGGAGAGGAAATAGGTATAATAACTTTTCTCAAAGGTGAATTCCGAAAGGTGTTCAGTTGGGGGATGAGTCTACGCGGCAGCTCCAGCCTATGACAGATTCCAGTGCAACGTTGAAACCAGCAAAGATTTGGTACACTTTGGCGCCGAAGGTGCCGAGTAATTGCATTTTTCGGATGATTCGTTATGTATCATTGTCAGTGGTTGGATTCATAAAGCTCTTGGGTAATCTTACAAAGTTGGATAATCTTTGAAATGCGTCTGGTCTATATGCATACGTATTTACATTGTGTTAGTATTCCGTCACACCCCACCACGATACGGTTCTGGAAGGTCTTGTGAGTCCGGGTAGTACAGTCGGAATCTGGAAGCGGCCACAGCGTTAGGTGGCTGATGAGCTGAAAACTCGGTGGCAAAAATCGAAAGACGTTGTATCATTGTAGTCAAAAAACTCATACCATGATTGGGTAGGTGGTTGGTTGCGCTCTTAATCCGTATACATCGTTGGTAGATTGGAGAGGCAGATGGTCGGGATTCTCTATCGGGCACGAGCCAGAGGGCAAGAGCAAGGAGCACTTGAGGTCAATGAGAACACATGCTGATCAACCGGGCTGGATGTAGCAACAAGATCAAAACGGCCACGCCTGTTTCCTCTTTCCAAACTCTTATCCGGGGCTTCGACCGAAGCCCATTGTGTCACGACGTTATGATCCCTAGACAAGCGTCAACCCGACCAAGCGAGAGTACGATCTGGACCACACCGCTTTTCCTGGCACGTTTGACGAAGTGTGTTTTGCTCTTAACTATACGCTGATCACAAGGCCTGGAAAGGGCCAAGGCCGAGAACACACCCCGAACACTTGTGACGGCACCTCCATGCCCTTTGATGTGCCCTTGGCGAACCGTATTCAAAGTTCTTCTGGAATATCTCGACACTCCTTCAATCGTCAATGTTCATAATTCAATTGCATCAGAGTTTTAGAATGATCATAGACTGCGCCGCTGCCCACCGTGCATTGCCCAACAATGGTGCGGTACGGTCACAGCGCCGAGGACGAGTTTGTGTTACTAATAGGAACGGATGAGGATCTCCAGTTCGTGTGTATCCAAGCGGATGTATTGTGAGAATGGCAGATCTCGCATGTGACACATCAAATTCCATGTCACGACCATCACCTAAAAGGTCCCTATGCGCCACTCGTGGACTTGAGTTGGAACACTATCTCGGGAACTTGGCCGTCAGAAGAGGCAGCTGGCATATTGCCCGGATGTAAAATAGTAGACCATCCACGAAGTGTCTACCAAGTCTAGGCCAAGCTAAGGATACACGTTCCATAAGAACGCGTTCAGAATTTCCACCGCGTTATCTCCGTACTCGCACCAAGATATTCCCACTACAAGCCCGGCCGAAGTACCAACGTCCTTAACAGCCGGCCAACAACGTATGATCGATACATTCTATTCCAAACCATTTGGATGAGCAAACACCCGAATGGTGGTGACCAGCACACAATGTAAGATGCCATCACCGGACGACAATTCCCGCGCGATCGACCATTCCATTCCGATGTCATCATCATCACTACCACTGCAAACAGTAGTCTATAATATACGCCATTGTACATTGCATTGCACTTGCAACCTATGGGGGTGCGGTTCGGCCCTACGTCCAACCCTGAAGCGGACCTGTCAGGAAGTATCTTCCGGAAGACAAAGGCTTGTGCGCCAACCATGTATGTGCCTGCGTCGATGGGGGCTACGTTACAGCGTCGGTGGTGATCGCGGCTGTGCCGAGGGACGTGATGGGCCATCCATTAAACGCCGACATCGCACTACATACCTAGGTACTTACCTACTGATATTCTGTTCTGTGCTGTGCCTTGCGTTGGTGTGAGTACTACTGAGAATGATACCACGACAGTATGCATGTGTGCCTGGTTAGGCCTGGACCGTTCCCCGCGTGCATGCAGACACCCGGCACCGCGGCCGTGCCGAGAGATGCGATTGCATCTCGAGGCGCTTTGATTGATCTACGGGGTGGACAGGGGTGACCCCGACGGAGGTTAAAATCGTCTGATGTTCGGCTGATTCCCTTTTGAGAGATTGGCCTTCTTGGTGTCTCTTTTTTCCCGAAGTTCCCGCCAGCAGATGCCTGGTTCTTAGTTTTGTGTTGGTTGTGATAGTTCAAGTGTTTGCTATAGTCGGGCGTATTATAGTCTGCCTGCAATGAGAAAATAGCGTGCGTTGTCAAATGTCCTTGCCCATGTGTCGATTGTGGGGGCCGGCGCGCCGCGTCATGGCCAGATCCGGCATGGCTGGGATTGCTCTGTATGAGATGTTGATGCGAAACCGCATTTGCCATATCTAGCATTGCAATCATGCCTTAAAAATTGGTGAAAATTGGCTTGTACTGCTCGGGTTGTGCTCACACTCACAAGGCTGTGGCGATTGAGAAGCACAGTCGAGAAACGATCTCTGCAGACTTTTTCGATCACAGGCGGTGATCGATGAACTGCCAACATCAAGGCATCAGGAAGGATGTCTCTCTGGGCCAGGTCGCATCCAACCGGACGTTTGTGCAGCGATACATGTGACAGCTGCAGCACATAGGTCGCATTGGCGAATGGCAGCGCCAGGTGTGCTTGTGCGTGGGGTTGGAGGCAAGACACCCTCACCGCGGGTGACAAAGCTGACTTCCGGACCTGCAGCTGGCCGGGAAGGGCCCTGCATCCGTGCGCGGTGCACATGGAGGAGCATATTCCTGGTGTGAGTTCTGTCTTCCGGTGTTCAGCCAAATCGATCCGGTGCCGGCTTGCCTGCCCATATCAGTATCAAGCACCTGGGCAGAACAGGGAGGATGGCTGAGGGACTTGATGAGAGGCAAGCAGTGGCACAGACATTGGATGGGCACAGAACAAGGAAGCCTGGACCACCAACTCTCTCACTCACTGTTCGTCTCCAGCTCTGCCATGCCGCCCTCATCCCAGCCAGAGCCGAGGTCCACGAGCCACAACGGTCAAACAGGAACAGGCCACGAGGTTAGCAGAGCCAAACGGCGCCATTATGGAAGGAACTGCCCAGAAACAGTAATGGCAATTCGCTGTCTATCGGTAGTGAGGCGTGCATGGCGGGGCGGGGAGTGCAGAGCAATCAGGCAGTACGGCCTAATCTAAATAGCCTCGCCGCCATTCGCAATGGGTACAGGAGGCCCTCTCGTGCTCAAGGAACTTCCCCCTAAGCTCGAGAGAGATCTGCAGGGTTGTTGTCTGTGTGTATCTGTCAGTGGGCCGGAAGGAGGAAGCTAGAGAGAGAGAGAGACGTTTTTTTTCTTCTGTACTGCTGAATGGTCGGTCCCTGGCTCAATTTTGCAAGGCCTCACACAGCACATGCTGGGATGGCGATGCGGGGGCCATCCGGAAGACGAGTGCTAGCATGCAACCGAGCGCACCCTTGGCGCGTGTGTGGGTGGGGGGTGGCGTGTTTAAAGTGGGTTCCTGGGAACTGGCGACCAGGAGGGCAACGACCACTTGCCAGTTCTGCGGCTGTCACTTGTCTGGGGCCCTGGCTTGCCTGGGAGGCAGGCACGACAAATGTTGATCCTTCCTGCCCTGGCACTGGTCTTGTTGCGTGCTTGCCCTGCTGGGGGACTGGGGTGCAATGCGTGTATTGCAGGGCCAGGGCCCAAGGGGAAGGAACGAGGGGCACGAGCCAGCCGAGCTCAGGACAGACGACCTTTTGATGGTTGAGTGTGGAGTTGTTGCGGGCTTACATCGGGAGCTTGTGTCGGCACCAGAAGGAAAAGGCTGGAACCGGCGGGAGAGGGGAAAATCATTCTCTGTGCCAGCTCCCAACTGCCACGGTAGTCTCTACCAAGTTCCTGCTGGTTATGGCTGACAGGTGGCTTTGACTGCGGGACTGTGTATTGGCTGAGATGACAAGGGACATCAAATCAGGTCCGTGCAATGTTCAGAATGCGTTGTTGTTGACGGTTAGGGGGTACGAAGGAGGGAAAAAAGCGACAGACAGGCAAGACTGGCAAGACAAGATGCCAGGACAGGTAGCATTCAATGGTCGATTGGCTGGTCAGTGGTCCCTCCCCGGAACCCTGCCCACCCCTGATGGAGACCTGGTCCTAGTCATGGTCCCTGAGCGCTGCGATGGCGGGCCAAGCCAAGGAAGGAGAGGGAGCGAGAGGCAGGCTGCACGCTCTTGCGGCTGCAGCCAGTTTGTTATTATTACAGTACAAAAGCAAAAGGCGCCCGTGCTGGGCTCGGCTGGAGGGGGACAAGCATAATCTCGCGTGTTCCCCCCCAGAGAAAGCTTGTGATCTTTGATCTTGGTGTTTTTTCCAGATTGCCGATTGTCGATTGTCGATTGTCGTGTCGTGTCGTTCCTCTGGCTGATCTGTCACAAAACCCCATCGTGTTGTGTTGTGTGACCTGTCACTTCGGCGCCAGATCCAACGACCCCTCCATCTTGCGTCTCGTCGCCTGCATTCAACGCACACCAGCAGACCGCGCCATACCCGAACGGCAACCCCCCTTCCTCTCATCCCCCACCAGAGCAGCCAAGATGCCGTTCACAGAGATCAACGGCAAGAAGATCTTCTACTCGTGGAAGCCAGCGAGCAGGGCAGGCCTGACCCTCTTCTTCATCCACGGCCTGGGAGGCGCCCACTCCTTCTGGTCACCAATCATCCCGGGCCTGGTCGAGGCTGGTTTCTCGTGTCTCGCAATCGACGTTCCAGGTTCGTGTCCCCTTATTTTTCCACGATCGAAGAGAGCAGAGCACGGCGAAGCGCATGCACAGAGCTCCATGGAATGCGCCCACCTGCTGACAGCTTCGCGCCACAGGATTCGGACAATCGCCCTACCATGGCAAGCCCCACGACCTGCACGAGATCTGCGAAGACAGCATCGCCCTCCTCCAGAGCCTGGGCAAGTCCCTCGACCGGACCATCATTGTTGGTGCCTCAATGGCAGGCATCGTCTGCTGCGAGATTGCCGTGCGACACCAGGTTGCAGGTGTCGTGAGCGTCGGCCCCATCTGCCCAGGGCCCGAGACGAAAGAGGCATTCGAGTACAGGGTGGAGGTTATTGAGAAGGGTATGGATTCTTCAACACGTCTTCGCAGCCCGCAGCTTTTGCGAGCGAGCTCCAGGGGGCAGGTGGTGCAATGCAATGGGGCAGAGTTTGCTGACAGACCAATCTTTGGCGCAAACAGACGGCCTCGAAGGGATTGTCAACTCGGTCGACATCCCCACCCGCGCGACAGGCTCCAAGGCCTCAAAGACAGCAGAGGCTTTCGTGCGCTCGCTGATCCAATCCTCCAACCCCGAGGCATACAAGACCCTGGCCCAGGCCATCGCCGACGCCCCCGTGCCCGAGTACAACAAGATCAAGGTGCCGCTGCTCTGCGTGGCCGGCCAGGAGGACCAGGTCGCACAGCTCGAGGACTTGGCGCTGATAGGGGACGAGTACGTCAAATCCACCACACGCTCACTAATCCATCCATCCATCCATCCACACACACCCACACAGACACACCATTCCCCACTGTTTGCGCTTATGACCCTCTCTTCCCCACATGCCGGCACTTTAACATGCGACTGCATTTGCCATGCATGCCAATGCCATGCACATGCCATGCAACATATAAAACCGGTGCGATATGATGCTAATTCTGGGTCTCTACCCTGCAGATGGGGCGCGCCCTCCAAGACGGAGCTCGAGGTGCTGTTTGGTGTCGGCCATTGGCACAGCATCGAGGACGCGGAGGGGACGGAGGCATGCTTGAAGAGGTTTGCGAAAAAGGTAGAATTCAAAGCGCGCGCTTTTTAATATGATAATCCTGCTTCTTCTTTCTTCTGCTTCTTTTGGGTTGGACTTTTGTCGAGGAGTGCTATCTCTCGGACGCAACCTTTCAGCTGTTTCTCTCTTTCTGCTTTCATAGAATGCAACAGCACCACCGCATGAAGGGGTCTCTAATATTAATCTGACGATAGGTCACGGCTCTCGTCGCCAACGGCGGAGAGTAGGCACGCCCTACAGAGGCGTTCCATTCTACGGCTACGAGACGCCCGACTCGCGAGCGAGGTCACGACATCGGCGCACCTACCTACGGTCACGCCTGCTACGGCTTACACCAACTCAGGATTCTCAACGCACGTACTGATCACGGATTAGACGCCCCAGGTCCATCCCCGGCCACCCATCCGTTCCCAGGTGAGCTTCCTGGTCTTGGTGAATACTTGAGCAGGGTCAAATTGCGTTCGTTGTCAAGACGAGTGTGGTAGTGCGAGGTGCTCTTGGATGCCTGTGAGGCCGGGAGATCTGTGGTCGAATAATAATACCATAATAGAAAGAGGTTCTTGGTGATGACCCAGTGAGACGTCGCGTGATAGTGAAGACCACATCCTGATGCTCGCCCCTGGACGACCACTGACAGACCGAGCTGTTGTGTCCTGTCTGCGAGCCACCATAACCCCCAAGAGCGTGAGCGCCGAGCAGACGGAAGAGACGAGAGAAGAGTTGGAACGACGTGAAAAACTGAGAGAGGATTCGCTCTTGCCTTTATAAAATCCTCCTTGCAGGGGTGCGGCAGCGTGCATGTATCCGCCTAAATCAAGGTTCAGAGAATCGTACGATGGTCTGACGATTAAAAGTGGAACCAGACGCACCCTACCTAACCCCCAGCGCAACCACATTTTTTTTTTTGGTGTCCGGCGCCCGTCTTCTGCACCAAGCACCACCGCAAAGGGTGCATGGGTATCTGCTAGTCAGTCGTCATTGTCCCATCCCACATTTTCTGAATTGCGATACGATCACTGAGTGAATCTGGTACTCTCGGCTGTTTTTCTGTGCACGCCCCCTTGTATACTTGTACTCTTTTTCTGCCTGACTGGTTCAAGGGTCCTGGGGGTGTGGATGGACGGATGGAGGGCGGGCGGACGGGTGATGCCGGCGTCTACACTAATGTCGAATTCGTACTTGTTAGAATACTACATACGACCACGCTACCCTGCAGGTGGTTAGTGAGGTAGGTAGGTCAGCACGGAATAAGACGATAGCACGTGGACGATGTTTCCCAAGCCGCCGATAATAATCCCCAACTAAGGCCCATCACATCCATCAGCGAGGGCCTGAGCAGACAGGCGGCCATCTGACACACGACTGCCCTTTTGATTTTGATGCTGCAAGCTAGCTAGCAAGCTAGCTACCTACTCGGGCAATTTTATGCGGCGCTCGTGGCATGCCGTGCGTTGACGTGAAATGGCCCGGGGGAGATCCATGCACCATCGCGCCAGACGTTCTAGAACAATTTCACGACGGGCTGGGATGCGCAGGCACGGAGGGCGTTGGGGTTTACTTCTTTATGCGGAAGCTAGCTGCTTTTCGTATCTTGGAATATCCACTTGATGTTGTGCACATGTGAGCGTCCCAGCACCCGAGCATTGAGGACCATCTTGAGATGTAGCTGCTTCGTTTGGCCCCCAGTCCTGTTTCTCAAGCAAAAACGTTTGGATTAGTATGCCGGGCCCAAATCATTAGTTAGCCATCTTCCATATATGTCTTTGAAGGTTGCACGCTTCGTTCCTGATGGTTCGTGATGCATCGGATTCTGAATACTCCGAGTACATGGCCCGGACTCACGAAACATTCGGGCTGGGGATAAATTTGGGAAGAGGAACTAGGTACGCTCCGTGGGCCAATTGCCGTAGAAATTCGTATTCCGAGTGCTTTTTGTTCTTCATAACACTGCGTGTTGAAGTGGTTGCCAGTACACATTGAGACACCCTGTGACTCGACTGGGATGCACATCAGGTACAGTGAATGGAACTGCTTTTCAGATCCTTCTATTCACTCGGGACATGTCATGGTGGCTTCAAATCCGATCCATCCTCGTTGTCGTGGATCCCAAGCGCCAGTGTGCAGTTTCGGCTCTCGTTGTAATGCCTAGCTTCCCGCTGGTGCCGAAGCCGAAGCGATACGGTTGATGGTTCAGAGCCTCAATACTCCCGTATTGCCCCCGGTGCTTAAAGTATGAGATAATAAAGTGTTTCAAACAAGAAACCCTTAAGGTCGATTGAACATCGGTTGCCTCTTATAGGACTTGAAACACGCCATAATCCGGATCGCTTGATCAGCTTTCAGAACGTAATGGAGGATTCACGCCCGCAAAAACGGAGGGTACACCCATATAAGTAACTCGGAAATTAGAATAGTTAGTTTCCCACTCAAGTAATTATCTAATATAATGATATCCTATACCTACATAAGGCTATCCTATAGGAGGTTGTCTAATAAGAGATATTGTATAGGACTTATGGCTGATGTATGTATGGGGCTATACTTGTACGGGTGTACCCTCTGTTTGTGCGAGTGCGAATCCCCGGTCTCTTCAGAACGGTCACCGAGGATTTGGGTGGAAGCTTGTGAGGGCGATGAGTCTGAAGTAGACATGGTTCACTGCGCAAGGCTGAAATTGAGAAGATTCTATACGATGCCATGAAGATGTGCTTGGCCAGGAATCCGAGTTCCCGCAGATGATCGGTGTCTTGATAGAACGCACCCATTCGTGCTGTCGGGGTGACTTATTACTCGGCGCTCCTCATTCATTTGATTAATACCAATAGAGACAAATATGCTGTGTTCAGCCGACAGAATACGGTCTGCTTTCATCTGTGCCCCGGTGTCCACAAACAGACCTCGGGAGTTGGTGGACCAGCAGCAATTTACTCATGAGCAAATCATCTTCGTTACGGGGACACTCGGCATCTTCCTCCTTGACAGCTCTGGCAGTGCTCATAACAATGTGCAGTAAGCTTTGTTGTCGATGTGCAAGAGAAACTTGATCACTGCCTCCTGCTCTGATGTCATGTGTCAACAGATATTGAATTGATCCAATGTCCTTCAACGAATGAAAGGTGAGCTGGGCCTGAGAAGCACACAATCAGGTTCCGACTCTTCTGGGGCTCTCTTGAATTAGATGGGTCCTGTTCAGCTTTCTGTTTGGACTGACCGAATTGTAAGTGTTGAGATATTTGCCAAGTCTTTTCACATTGACTTGCGTTCAATACTATAAGATGCATCAGTCACGAGTGGGGTTGCGGCTGAGTCCCTCGCAACGTAGTTAAGCAAGCGCTTTGTCCACAAGCTTGAACTCTTTCCCGGTTTCTCAACTATATGTTGAATATTAGACGAAAAGGAAGTGCGAACCCGAGAGGTGCTCTGCAGGCGGAACCAGTTCACATAATTGCGACGATTTAGTTGGTCGTCGGTCTCCAATGTTACCAAACGGGACGAGGCAGGCCTATTCGCTGCCAAGATGAGACGATGTGGCCGCAGTCGGGACGAAACGTCATGAATTTTACCCGTTCACCCCAAGAACACCACACGGTAGATTGAACCGTTTCGACGAGTGCACGTCATGGAGATCCAGCTTGCCAAAGCAGTCTGAGGATATCCAGCCCGGTGGGTCGATAAGGCTCCTATTTGGGAAGAATCACAACAATTGTTGCAGACCGAGTACCCCGCGCACAATGTGAGAAATATAGTATGTACAAGTTGGAGTGCAAAGGACTCGGATGAGGCCTCTTTGACGCCAACACGAGTTGGACGATGACGGCCTCCGCATTTCAATCGCGAGATGTCTTGTTCTAAGCGTGAAGACAGCAATATATAAGATGTCCATGTTTCCGTCAACATGTCTACAATTTTTATTCATCATCAGCCTCATCACCCTCACAATCATCAACAATCAGCCTCATCATCAGCTCCTCAGCTCCTCACTTTTTTCGACTTACAATAGTTGGGATAGCACTCAACAGCTGTAAACCACCTCCTCAACAGTCAACATGAAGTACTCAGCAGGTACCATCGCAGTCCTTGTCTCTGCCTTCATCAGCGCCTCAGCTGCGCCGATTGAGTAAGTCTTCCATTGTTTATGATACCTCTCTCTCCACGTAGGAGCCAGCAACTTACACACAGATCCACAGGCAAGACATCCCCGCGCAGGAAGAAGTAACCCCCGAGGAGGTTGTCTACCTGGCCATCCGCGATGACGACGTGACCTCCATGGCCGGCGCCGGCTTCGAAAACTATTCGGGATACGGCGACGAGTACGGTGCGCTCCCTCAGGAATTCGAGTCCTCGGAGAACGCCGAAGGGACCCTCGAGTCCTCCGAAGGTTTCGAGGGCGCCTACGCGGCCTCGCAGTACGAAGACCGCAGTCTCGAAGCTCGCCACCACATACCACACGTCTGCGGACCCATGCCCATGCCAGCACCGGCTCCAGCCGTCGCACCAGCTCCGGTCGTGGCGCCGGCGCCTGCTGTTGTGGTATCCGCTCCAGCACCGGTGGTCGTCCCAGCGAGGCCAACGACAACACTCGTAGCTCCCGTGATAGCTACAACTGCTGTCTTGCCGAGGACGACAACACTCGTAGCTCCCGTGGTAGCTACAACTGCCGTCTTGCCGAGGACGACAACAGTGATGGTTCCCGGGCCAGCTGGTACGGCTCCAGCCTTGCCGAGGACTACAACCGTGTTGGTGCCCAGGCCAGCTACCACGCCTGCGCCCATCATAGTCTCAGTTCCCGTGCCCGCAGCCGCTCCCAGGCCGGTCACCGTCCCCGTCCCAGCTCCAGCTCCAGCTCCGGCTCCAGTCCCCAGGCAATACCCCTACCCCATGCCTGTCCCAGCACCAGTTCCCCAGGTCATGCCTGTCCCCCAGCCGATGCCTCAGGTCGTCCCACAGCCGATGCCAGTCACTGTGCCCGTCCCAGCTCCAGCCCCTCAGGTGATTCCTGTCGCAGCACCTCACCCGGTGCCCGTCTCTGTGCCAGTTCCAGAGCCCATGCCAGTTCCCGTTGCTGTTCCCCGGCCCATGCCAGTGCCCGTCGGTTACCCCCGGCCATTCTGCAGGGGAGACGACTGCGATGATGACGACGACTAGATGAATGCGGCGGAAGGAAGGGATCCAACGACCATCGACTTACGAACGGCTCGATTCGGAAGGCTGATACTGATTAGGAGCACGCGGTGTGAAGAGGATGGAACGGAGCTTGGCGACTGGGAGGGTTTGTCCAGAAGGGAGCATTAATTGAGGATGGCACAGCTCAAAGCGAGGCGCATTGGAATTTCGCGGGCGAGTGTTGCGAGTCTTGTGTGCATTTCTTTCTGTCCTTGTTTTCTCTTTTTGTTCTATTTTGATGATCTTGACGATCTTGATGACTTTGGCTTTCTCAGTTGTTTGTTAGCACAGTTCATCAATCACCCGGGCCCGGGTTTTCCCCATATTCTGACATTTATTGTGAATGTGAACTACATCGCACAAACGTGAAATTGAAGCCATCCTAAAGACTAGCAAGGAGGGCTTCACGGGTTGTCAAGCAAGCAAGAACTAAATGCTCGACAAGGAAGGCAAAGGATAGCTGACGTCTGAGTGTTGGAGTTTTTAATGACTCAGAAGGAAAAGTTCCCTACTTTGCTAAGACAACCTGTATGACTTCCCTGATATATCCATCCTCTGGAATGTCTCAGTAGGTAGATAGCCTGGTGACAGCCGCATAGATGAGGCTATGCTGGTAGCTGGGCTCAGCTTCCGTCGCCGCCAGTGACCGCCAAGACGACCTTGGAGGTAGAAAATGTTGTTGCATCCTTAAATGTAACTACCTAGGTATTTTAAGCGGCAATGAGAGGAATTACACAACTTCTATTGGCCACAATCGGCCCACTGCACGTAACAGGGATATCCGTTCGCAGGATGCAAACCACCCGAGTCTGTTTGATACGCCCGCTCTCCGTGCACAGTCCTGACGGATGCCCCGAACAAAGCCCTCTTCGTCTTCTCGATGAAACCCAGCTCCTTCTCTCCCTTAGCGTCGAACTCGTCATATGCGTCGCGTAACTCAAGATCCCTGCACGTCAGGACAAGAGCCACACGAAGCTCGTTCCAAACCAACGTCTGCCCGATGCAGTTCCTGGCGCCCTGTTCGAAAGGTCGGAAGGCCGCTGGATCTGGGTATAGTTCATGGTCGTGCCCGACGAGGAATCGTTCAGGTAGAAAGTCCTTGGGCCTTGGCCATAGCCGTGGGTTGACGTGGAGTGCTTGGTGAAGAACATTTGCGCCGACATAGTCCATCGGCTGCTCGTTGCCAAGGTGGTCCGTGATAGTGGTTCCTGGCACTCCGCGACGCACAGTTCCGGCGGGTGCATAAATCCGGAGCACCTCCTTTATGAACGCAACGGTGAGCTTGCAGTTGTTCAACAGGCTGGGATTTTCCTTCAGTACGCTGGCTGCCATATTGGGGTCCTTCCCAAACACTTCATCGTGCTCGGCACTCAGCTTCTTCCGCCATTGGGGATGCTTGGCCAGCATGTGGTATGCATAAACCATCATCGATGCGGTCGTGTCGGTGCCTGCGAACAGGAAAAGCCGAATCTGGCTCGTTGCGTAGTGTACAAATCTGTCATCTAGTTTTCTGTTGTGAAGGGAATCGGCCTTCGGCGTATCGGCCAGGTAGGCTTCGAGGGCAAGTGTGGTGACAGACTTGCTAGGCCTGGATGTCCTTTTCGTTACGGTTGCATCGGCTCCATGTGCCTCCTTGATCTCCTTGAAACGCCGGTCCAGGATTTTGCCGATGTATTTGTCCATGATACGTCCATAGTACCATTGAACCAGAGGTCGGAGCGGATGCATCAGTTTTCGAGGGTCCCAAAAGGAGTGCCAGTCTAGGATGTGACTGATCGAGGTGGCGAGAATGTTAGGTGAGTCTTGGTGGTGCGAATCGTCATCCCTTCATATGTCAGCAAATTGAACTTGAGCCAGGCGTGGCGTGTCTCAAAAACTCACAACGTCACTTTCAGAATGACCTCCTGGGTCAGTTTCGTGGTCAGATCGTCCAAGGAGAACATCCCTTTCCCAACCTTCTGAACCAACTTCTCGCGGAACACTAGGACCGAGTCCACGATGTGAGGCACGTGGTTCAGCACAGCGCCGGTGCTGAAGCCGGGGTTGAACAATGACCTCCAATACTTCCACTCATCCCCGTTCATGGAGACGATATCCGGGCCGCCGGTCACTGGCCGCATAGATGTGGCGGACACCAGAGGCTTGGGCAGGTTGTATTTGTTGCAAATCTGGCTGATGGCTTCCGGGCCGAACAGTGTGAAGAGCGCCGGATACATCGGCCAGAGGTCGATGAGAAAGAGCTCGGTGTCAGCAAACTCCTCGCAGAGATCCCGCATTGCGAACGCTACCGCTGCATCGGGTGGCAGGCGATCCAGGTATGTCGGAAGCACGAGCAGATGGCCTGTGATCCAGTTCCATCCTTTGGGCATGGGCTTCCAGTTGTGTCAGCATGGTCCTCAGATCTGACGCCGCTGGGCTGCTCTTGACTACTCACCACTCCCTGTTTTCGAAGTTGATTGATCTTGCGCCGGTGGTTGTAGAGAGCATGAACCATGTATCCGAGACAGGTGCACAAAAGGACGCCGACGGTGGAGGGAATGGTAAGCCACGCCATTTTCAAAGGTGGCGGGTGACTTGGCCGGTTGTTGAAGAGTTGACGCCAAGTATAAAACACGGCAGGAAGAAATGATTGTAGAGAAACAGCCCGTGAGATGTGCAAAGTACTTAAGTAGGATTGTCGTGTTGGCTCTGTTGGTTCTACACGGTGGGCCCCAGAAGGCTTGGTCATCCCCAAACGGCATTAGCTCCTTTCAGGTATCAGCATTCCTTGCACACCTGGGCAGGTGGGCCCGTGGGATCGAGGCGTCACTTCCTCCCGCTTTCAATCCTGGCTGGAATAGTACTAGAGATACAGGTATGCAACCCATTTACCATAAGTGCGATTGGTACCTCATACTACGCATTTTTATGGTTTGATCACAGAGTCTGCGTCCAGCCAATGATACCCCTCCGCTAATTTCGGTCTACGCTTGAGTCATCGGCATCCCGAAGAGCACAAATTTCGTTCGTGATCACTAATCCTCACTTCTATCGCCCTCCATATCTCTTCTTTGAGATTCCCGGCCCAAACTAATGAGGCGTTCATCGATAACCTGATCAAAGGGTGTGCAGGCCCCGATCAAGGTTACGTGAAAAATAAAAATCGCTACCCAGATGTAATCCTTCCGTCAGGAACACAGATAATGCATGGTAATAAATGATCGAACTTTATCGATGGGCTTGAGCACCCGCTAAAGCACTTGGGGTTTCCACAGGTCGGGTCTGTCTCAGATGGTCGTGATAGTCGATGTCTTCCACCTCGTGATTTGAGGACATCGCCGAATTTCCCTTTCCGGTCTGAGTTTGGTGACTAGGTTGGCCGAACAGGGTGGCAAGACCGGTCAGGGTTGCATGTGGAACCTTTGAAAGCAACAACCGACGGAGTCGAGCAGGCATAGTGCGTGGCTGTGACTCTGAGGGGCCTCCCGATGGACGCTTCTGAATGATCCTGTCGATGAAACGGCGGAAGCTGTCAGACTTGTTGCCCGTGCCTATCAAGACCGATCGGTAGACCGTGATTGAGGCCATCAACACCCCAACGCAGGCCTCAGCATGCAACCAAAAAACTTGCCATGGAACGTCAAGTGTGCCCTGGTAATACATCCCGGCAGCTCGCGTTATGGAACACGCCAGCATGAAAAGGGAGAGACACAGGAAGACACCTAGTCCGATTTTGGTCAGAAGTGGCATCTGCGATCTGCGAAGGACGAGAACGGGAAATGAGACAACTAAAAATGCAATATTAGAAGATATCGAGTGACTCATGTTAGGAGTCAAGAGACTTACTCGCAGCGTCTGTCACTCCATCCAGGACTGGCCCGATCCAAAACAAGAATGTCAAGATGGCGGGTGAGACGGGAAGATTGGGGACGCACTTGGCTGTTCTACATGTCAGTCCTGGTCAAGACTCAGAGGCAATGGAGCTTACAGGCACTCGGTCCAAGATGTGGGCAGGTGATCAGCTGTTGAACCATCAAGTACAGCCAGGACATGGTCGTGATAGTAATTGCAGTCCAATAGTAGCGTATCCATAGCCTTGGCATGGAAAGCAGAAGTGTGTGGAAAAAGGCGAAGTAGCAGAACTTGACCATGAAGATGGAAGTCCACAGAAATATCATGTAGGCGAATGACCAGCTAGACTGAGCGGATGCATCGTCAATCTCCTGAGAAGCGATCAAAGAGATTACCGGATCGTTGCTCATGAAAGAAAAGACCAGGTATATGATCCGGGCGCGCTCGTAGAAAATGGCCGTTGAAGCGATCAAGGAAGCAAAGCTGACCATGAGGAAGCCATCGTCTAGGAAGATGCGTTTCCGTGTCCAGAGCCGGATGAGGATGCGGCCGATGAAAGCAGTAGATGCGATTGCGAAGGGGGGCCCGACATATGTCTACACAGCGCACTTTAGCTGCTGCATATCATGGAATGCGCCAAACTTATTTACCTTGAAGTCCCACATTGCAATTTTTCCGCTATTCGCAATTTTCCACTCGGCCAGATCCCGCTGTTCCTGAGTAAGAGCAGTGGCCATCTCATTGATGAGAGTCCAATTGAAATTCTGTGAGTCGTCCATCTTCACGTAAACGTGTGAAGTCCGGCATCCCAAGACGTATCAATCATCAAGATCGTCCAGGTATGGAGGGAAGCATCTCCAAGAGGTGTGATGGTCATGAAATCGATCCGTGGAATTTCCAAGTTGCGGGGACCGGGCGAAGAGAGTAGAAGGGAGCCTCGGCGGCCACCTGGGTGTGCACCTTCAACAGGGGGGCGACAACCGCCGTTCAGGCCAAGCGGGCAGGCCACTCCACATCATGGGTAGCTGCGGACTGAAAGCTGCCGAATCGCTACGAGCCACCTTGACCGGACCCGCAGTTCGCGCTTGTAATGGGAACAGTAGCATTGTATATGCATGCCGGACCGTGGTGCAGAACAATGTCGAGATGTGCAGGGCATATTACACAGTAATGCGGCGCAGTGGGTACGGTCCGGGATCTGCTATTTTTAAGCGTAGACAAGTATACAGGCGCGAGAGTGTATTTCATGAATTCATCAAAAAATACAGTTCGGTGGCCTAGCCAAGCTAACACCAATGAGTCTGGAACGCAGCGGTCTGTTGGCACTACGGAGTATGTATCTTGAACTCCACATTCATTGCTCCTGTTGGTTTGCCCCTCCAATCGTTGCCGAGCGCTACCTCGGATTGTATCCGCTCCCATGCAGCTGTTGGTGCGCGCCCCAACAGTTGCATGGCTAATTTTCGACATCATTCGACGGCCGCAGCGTAACCAGGCATGCTTGCCATCAGCCAAATAACCTTCGCGCTATTAAGGTAATAGTTTCCGCATCATATGTGGCTAACTCAACCGGATGCCAAGTTGAGTGACCAACACAAGGACAACCTCAGCATTGACCATGAACATGTCTCTAGGTCATACGGGCTCGAAACGCGGCTAGGCCGTTATGGTTAACCTAAACGTAGACCGAATTGGCATTAGGAGAACGGGCGTGATAAATTTGGAAATGCCACCGGGATAGACTGGTCAACCTTTGCCTACTTAGAACCGAGTTGCGCGTCGATATTGCCTGAGAATTAACAAGTTGCTGCTAAGACTAGCATCTTGATCTAGCCACGCCGTTTGTGAAATCTCTTTCAACGTTATCATGATGTGGTTGCAGCCCTTTCGTGCAATGCAATTCGCAACGGTGACTTACCTCTGACCCGAGTGTCGGTTCATGCGCCGCCCGAAGGCCGTCTATAGTCTATAAGGAATAGGGGCGAGCCGGAGGCTAGATCATTATTTAGGACGTACTCCGAAATGCATGTGATTAGTGTTATGTTAGTCAATTCGGAATAGCCTGCAAACCGCCGCCGGCTGGTTCCGTTTCTATTCCGTATACAGCCGTAAAATGCATACTTTGTGCCTCCCTTCGAATAACTCGAATGGCTTCAAATATTCAACTTTATTATTCTCACATCCTCAGAGTGAGCCTGGTAAAAATGTTATGTCAAAAGTGTCTTATTTTTCGAGAAGGTTGAAGATTAGAGTCTGGAATACGAAATATCTCTCGGCTTGGTCGCGATTGTGTTTGCGACTAAAGACTCGACATGCGCCGTCGGAAGATCGCCTGTGGTCAATATGAATGGTAAAAGCCCGAAGGAAAGGCCCGGCTTTCCGATGATGTAAACACTTACGAATCGACTTTGAATAACATGGGTGAAACAAGCTTTTAAGGCCGGTGCCTTCCTCCCTTTTGTGAACTGGTCGAATAGGTACAAATGGTCACTTTAATTACTTTCATGATTTGCGAGTATGATCGTGACGCAAATTCTCATCATCATCGCTTGTGGCTCAGCGAACTGCTGTTGTAGGGCCTATTGTGTTTAGATTGGGTCTGATGAGACTTATGCCTGAAGTGCACATATCTTCGGCCAGTAGACCACGAGCCCTCATGGACATCATAGGCCATTTATCAGCAGCCATGGACCACCTCGAGCTCCCCTCATTATCTCGCCTAATTGTAGGCGTTATTATTATGAGCCTATTTTGCACAACACTTCTCCGGTACATGGCAAGCCCTGTCAAAATATCTGCTGCAGGAACACGTGCAGCAAGCAATGGACGGCCTCCCCTTGCCTCCACAGCAATACCGATCTTGGGCCATGTGCCCCTTCGATTTCTGTGGGACCCATTGAAATTCGCACTTACGTATGTTGGCCCTCTGGGAGGCGTGAACGATTGCTAAGACTGCTCTAGTTATCATGCATTCTGGAAACACCATCCAATGAGAATCAGGATATTATGTCAGGACCTATATATCGTGCAAGGAGCCAGCAACCTCGTTGGTTTGTTTAGGCAGCGTTCTCAATCAATCATGTTCCTTCACAGCTTTTTCCTTGAAAATGGATTCTGCCTCCCACGGGCAGCAGCAGCAACATATTGCAGGGATAATTCCGGACCTCACGAGACTCCGGTCCCGGGGACGACTGTACAACACCATAACCGTGTAGAATATCATTTGCGAGTCTCCCAGCAACGATTACTCTTGGGAACTGGACAGAAAGCCCTGTTTAGCCGGCTCTATTCAAACATGACTACACGCTTTTGCTCCCTGGATATAGGCCACGATTGGACAAACGTCCCGGATCTTCTTGGCCTGTGCAAAGCCAATCTGTCAGCCGCAACCATGGAATCCCTAGTAGGACCAGGCCTCTTGAGAAAACACCCAGAATTCGTCAATTATATATGGGCCATCGATAAGGGCATTGTTGGGTTGCTCCTCAAGACGCCTCGCTTCATGAATGCGGAAGCTCACCAAGCCCGAGATCGAGCACTCGGTGCCCTTTGTGACTGGCAGGCCTGGGCAAGGCAGAATTTCACTCCCGAAAGTGTTGATGAAGGAGGCGACGACCAGTTCTGGGGATCCAGCTACTTTCGTAAAAGGCAGGAAATCTGTATGAGGATGGACGGATTCAATAATGACGCGATCGCGTCCGAGAATCTCTCCCTTATTTGGGGGTACGTGTTAATTCGACAGTTTGAAGTCTCACATGGCTAATTGGCGGCTACAGGGCAAATACTAACGCTGTCGTATCTTCCTTCTGGCTCGCCTTGGAGGCATTTCGAGATGTTGAACTTCTGCAAGCTGTCAGAGACGAAGTCGCCCCATGCATTCAGAGCTGGTCGGAGGGCCAGCCTATCTTCGATGTGGCTAGATTGATTCGGCAGCCTCTTTTGCAGGCAACCTTTGCTGAGAACCTAAGATTGCGGGTTCATGGATTCCTCATTCGTCGTTCAGAATATGACATGCGCATCAATGAATGGACGATCCCCGGTGGCCATTGATGCGTGGCCAGCTCCACACCGGCGGGAATGGACCCAAACTTCTGGTGTTCAGGAAATAATTCTGGTCATCCGGTTGGTCAATTCTGGCCTGGAAGATTCCTGAAAAGAGATCCAGTGTCGAATTCGATGGTGTTTTCACTAAAAGGGACTGAAGGTTCCTGGGTACCATTCGGGGGTGGCGCGCATGCCTGCCCTGGCAGGATCCTCGCCAAACGTCAGAACATACTAGCACTGGCACTCATGGTGACTCTGTTTGACTGTGAAATACTCGCCAAAGACGACGCCTTGGCTTTGAAGTCCGGGACATATCCTTTGGGAGCAATGCCGCCTAATGGGAAGGTACCGGTGAGAATTCGCCGGAGAGCCAGGGAATAATGAAGAGAACGGATATTCGTAGGGCAAAAAACGGATAGTACAGGGCAACTTGTACCCCCTATACGCCAACGTTTTTTTACACTACCAGTTTGCTATATAAAACAATAATATATAGTTATTAACTATATATATCTATCGCTATATATATACTACTATTGTTGCTTCTACTTACCCCTATTGTTTCTTCTACCCTAGTGTTTTAATACTTCTTTCCTTATCTACTAGGGTGTTCCTTAACTAATCTAAGTACCTTAAATCTCCTTCTAGGTCTCCTTCTTATCGCTAATAAGGTCCTCTATAGTTAATTGTAGGAAGAATTTAGTCTATATTAGATATAGTGGGTAGTTAGCGAGGGAGTGTTGTCTGGTAGGTAAAGGGTGATTAGTAGGTTTATAAGTATAGGGTATAAAATACCTAGTATGGGTGGTGTGTGGGTAAGAAGAGGTTAAACAGGGTGCTCTGATTGGTCGGTGGGTGCTTGTTGCCCTGTACTATCTGTTTTTTGCCCTGCGAATATCCGTTCTTATAATGAACTGTACAAGAAGCTTGAATTAGAAGTGTTACTTGAAGTTTGCTGCCTTTTCTATCAAGAACATGTTTTCTCGAACATGATTGGACTGACATTTGCTATGGACCACCTCTTCCATTCGCCAAGTGTGCTTGCTCCCCACTGTCACCCTCTGATGAGAAAGCACTGAAATCTGATGCGTCTATACATATTCCCATGTCTCTTCCAATGAAATTAGACATAAGACAGCCTCTGGAAAAGGGTCGGCCCAACTTGGCTGCCATCGGTGTGCACAACGTGCCTTCTCATCAACCACCTGGTCCCAGTTGTCCCTTGTCGTCTCCACGTCCCAAGCGGCCTCAGGCAAGCCCTGGAATCCCTTGGTCTCCCCCAAGAAGATCCTAGTCGCAACTCTTCCCTGAGCACCGAAAGCTTCCCCAGTGGCCTTGAAGTCCTCATGAGTGAGCCAGGCAACCAGACGCGCCGGCTCGCTGTCGGGTAGGTTAGCCTTCATGAAACCCTGCACGTAGTCGTTGCCGCTCGTGTTCTGCTTGACCGTGTCGGTGAAGCCCGTCGTCCCCACCGCGTTGACAAGGATGCCGTGCGCCTCGACGGCGAGTGACTTTGCCAGCCCGACGACGGCCAGCTTCGCAGCTGCGTACAGAGAGTAGTTCTCCATGCCGAACACGGAATGAGATGTGATCATGACGATCCGGCCATACTTCTGCTTCTGCATGTGCGGCCAGGCGGCGTGGGTGAGGTTGTAGGAGCCTTCGACATGTATCGCGAGCAGTTCGCGCAACCCGGCCAGGGGGGTCTGCTCGAACGGCTTAAGTTCGATAGTGCCGGCGTTGTTGATGACGATGTCGATGCGCCCGAACTTTTCAATGGCCTTCTTGACCATGGCCTCTGCGTGGGCAGGGTCTGCGACGCTCCCGACGTGGGCTACTGCCTTGCCACCGGCCTTGATGATGTCGTCGACGGTCGCATGCGCGGTAGAAATTTTGGTGCTGTTGACGACCACAGATGCGCCAAGGCTACCGAGGAGAAGAGCATGCTGGCGGCCCAGACCACGGCCAGAGCCGGAGACAATGGCGACACGGTTGTCGAAGCGGATTTGGTTGGAGGAAGGCATGTCGGGAGTTTTGTCCGATTCAGGTGAAAAGTTGAGCAAGGTGAATTGTGGTTGGAGATGAGGATAATTGGATATGGAATTGAGATTCAGAACTGAATATTGTCGAGATGCAATGGGTCTTATATTCTTCCATCCTGTAGTGCTGGAGGTGCCTACTTAGTTACGTATCTCCTTGAACTTGAAAGTTTCTACGTTGACTATGGAGTACTGGCCTAGCTCTGATGCTATCCAGGCGGTGGAGGAACTCGAAGCCTTGTCTGAATTAAGCTCAAGCAACTCCGCCGCCGCCGCCCAGTCGAATGTACAAGTAAGGATACCATGATGCTGCTCTACAAGTCCATATGAAAACCCTGTTGTTTTGGGCAAAACGATCGACGTAGGGGCAATGACTGTCTCTCCTGCCACGGCCACGACCCGTCACATCAAAGCCGCTCTAGGATGCCAAAATACCCGTCGCCCTCAAAACTCGCGAAAACAGCCTTGCAGATCTCACAAAAGAATGAGAGAAAGGCGAACTTCCATCTTACTAGAATAAGAAAGAAATGGAGAGACGGGGAATTCTCGTATTGCCCATGGAGTTCTTCGCATGAGTTTGATCTGATCGAGAGCCTTTGTTGGTTTGACTACCAAAAGCAATGAATGCATCACGATGTTGATGGGTTGAGAATTCAAGTTGTTGTGTTTAAGGAATGAAGTCCATATACTGACCTGGGTAGAAGCTAAAGAGTCGTACCCGATACAGGAATCCAAGCATTCCCGGCAATCAGTTTTCAGCGGTCTTCAGAAAGAAATGTAAATGATCTCAGCCAATTGTCATGACCCCAAATTCGACCCTGTCCCGTTCTTGTTCAAATCCAAATCTCGACTCGTGATATCCATGCACAAGCCATCAGGAGGGCCCTTAGAAAAGTATTCAGCCGGGCTTAGGTGATAAAGTCCAGCTCAAAGCGGTCTCCGCCCTTGGCCAGGACCTGGCTGGGGGCGTGTCCTCCAACGACTTCACCACCACCAACTTCACCATTCACACGCCAGCCCGTGGCCAAGTCGAGGATCTCGTAGGTAGCCTGAGCAAGCCCAGCATTCTGAATGCTATATGTGACGACGTTGACAGCGCTGACAATAATTCGAATGGTGACGAGGCCGAAGGAACGGGCGTAAGACTGAGCTTCATTCACAAGGGCTCGGGTCTGGATGTAGTCGGTGTGTGTGGCTTGTCTCTGCACCTTCGTTTCTCCGATGGCAGAGCTGACGCTCGCGGTTAGCGGATATCACCACCAACCGTATTCAAATGTTGTTTCACATACCTTTCCTTCGAGGCGCCGAGCTCAACAGATGATATAATAGCATCGCTCTCATCTCGTTTGCCGACTGGGGCAGGCTCGGCCGGGGGCCAGGTCAACTTGAGGCAAGCATCGTCTTCGGGATGGTTGACAATGCAGTGGCGGCACCACTGGTTGTCGTTGCTTCCGGGCGGAACGCAAGCACTCCAGCCGCGGCTGCCGCAGTTTTCGTACATGTACTGGCAGACGAGCTGGATGTATCTATTGTCCTGTGCGAGCGCGCAGCAAAGTCCTTGGCGGGCCTCCAAGGGCGAGCTGAGGGCAGGAGACACGTCGTGGTCGACAGCAACAGCGTGAGCACAGATACTCAACGCCATGAAGGCAGCAGAAAGGACTGCAATAAAGCGGAGAAACATTTTTTATGAATTGCCACGTACGTGGATCTCGTTGAGGCCTAGCTAAGTGTGGGCTTCCAGAGAGATATGGGGAATCTGTGGATTGCTGGCCGAACTGGAAAGAGCTGGCAAGACGGCAGGTCATACATTAAATATCCGTTTGCTTGACACTGGCATCGTTACCATAAGCCTCGGGCTCTCTCCAAGTGCTACTGCACTCCTCTGATTACTTCGAACCCAACCAGTGTGGCACTCTCATTGGGCCACTACAGCGTGGAAGGATCAATCGATTACATTCTCGTATTTCGACAAGATCTAAGGCTAGACTGTTTGGTGGCCCACACATCGAATCATAAGTGTAACTACTGACTCAGTAGCCAAAGTCAATCAATGAAGGATTCAGCATCGTACAAGGGCAGTAAGTCCTGAGCTTCATCATCATCAGCCTCTCCCATTTTGAGTGAATGCTATGAATGTGGCACCAATTCATCGTTGAGGCTCTCTTTGTGACGCAGGAGAGCACGACGAGTAACATCAAAGACTAGATAAAAGTTTTCACCGTGGAACAAGTTTTGAACAGAAATTATTTCTTCCCTGTGGCTGAGGAGGTGTTAATCTCATGTGCGGCTTTCCCACGCGCGGAACTCAACTGCTACCTACCTAGGTAGGTAGCGGGAGCACAGATCAACAACACCACAGCAACAAGGTTCGCCAACGCCAGAACAGAAGTGGCAATGAATGCGATTGAAGACACAACCTTGTTCCCGTTAGCAAGTCATCGTGCTGTCATAAACGAGCAACGTTGCATGTCTTCAGCATGGCGACCCCCGTGTGATCAGCTTGCTCCCGACGGGTTAATACCAGGAGGTTGCTTCTCCCTGGGCGCGAGGCTAGCCCACGGTTACCTGCGCGAATCAAGGGACTCATATCGTTTTACTTATCAAGATAAACTTCTGTGGACTGCTGACCGAAATAGTTGAAGCTTGAAACGAAGAACGAACAACAACAAGACCGTGTAATAGCAGGCTTCACGATAGCATGTGGACCCACTTGTGGCTTCCTACTTAGATCGTAAATCCGGAGGATCTCTCCTACTGCCATAGAATACGAAGGACTATGCTGAGCCTAAAACTACTGGTTCGTGGATCGGCACGATGTGCATGGGCTGTGCCCACAGCAGGCGCATCGAACGGAGGCAAGCGAACAGCCCTGGAGTCCCTGCCATCTTGTTCGGGTCTGATTTCCGAGCTCCCAGTGTTCCCATGGAGGAGATTTTCATTATGGCTGCGAAGATACCAATACCGGGTACGAGTCCGCGTGGTCAATGGATAAAAACTTTTCCTAGCCAAAATGCCATCTACGTGCAGCGGTTCCAGGTGTTTGAGCACAACCTGCTAGCTTTAAGGGTTGGATGAGGCCCGCACAACGGGATGCGCAAGACGTAACTTGCCAATAAATACGAGTAATGCCCTGAGTCCCTTCAGGTACTGGCGGGTGGTCGGCAAACTAAGTGGGAAGAACACTCAGTTTGAGTTTGGGCGGTTTCTATCATCTAGTCTGCTTTGGACTTAGCTATCAAAGTGTCGTTACATAGCCCATACTATCTGCTAGAGTCCGTCTTTCAGCCATTGATATATTAGATTTTGAGTCGTACGATTGTAAAGCAAGAATTCTACATATCCCAAATGAATTTTCTAGCAGAGTGATCAACCCACGTGATTTGGTATTGACTGAAGCATGCATGCACCTGGGCATCGAGCCTATACACCAACATTGAACTCATCACCACCGAGCAGCAACTTTTTTTCACTATAAAGACGACTGACTTTCGCTATAGAACAGATGCCGTGTTCTCAAACCCCGATCAACCAAAACCTTCTGTTCAGGACTTTTGACCTGTGACGATTTTCCATCCACTAAGAGCAATATTCACAAGATTTGTCTCTCCACACGCTCTCGAATTTCGTCTCTATCAATACCGAAATCTGTTGAGATGCGTAAGTGCCGCCAAATATGTTATTTCTTGTCAAACACAAGCAATCGGAACTAAGTGAGACTCAGACTACTACGTCTACATTGCTCTCCTCGCCGCGAACATTGCCTCTGCTCGCCGAGGAAGTCCTATCCGCGTTGCATTTGAGGGTAACGTCATCTTCGGAGACAACACGCTGGACAGTCAGCGTCTACATGTCCATGACGCGCTCGAAGCAGCCTGCCGTGGTATCGGAGCGCAGGGAGCTGACCCCCTGACGGGCGGATTCGACGGCGAGGGTTATCATTTTAAGTACATCTGTAGCTGTGCTCATGGTGACACTGGCCTGCCATACACGGTCAGTGAGGATGCCTGGTGGTCTGCACAGGCCACAAATGCCGGAAAATGCTAGACAGCTTGTACCGCGGTGGTTCAATTCCGGGAAACGTTTGTCTCCTATGCTAGCTTTGGTGACTTGGAGCTTCAGTTGTCGTCTTCATTAGTGACGTTAACCAATAGGAGTTCTATGTACACAGGCTGGATTTATTCTACCACACAAAATTTCTTCTAGAGGATATCCAATTAAGTGAGCCTGTGCTGGCAACATGACAAATCTTTGACAGTTGTAGCGATCAGAGGATCTGTGACTTTCGGTCCGGGGTTAACGTCTCACTAATCTACAAATCTACATTATGCGGAGGCTTGACTTGGCCGTGGAGTCCTGGAGCCGATGGTTATCTGCCCTTCAAAGGATGATAAGGTATACAGCATCAGGCGGGAGATGTAGCAAATTGTGGCAGCGTATGTACATACTCGTGGATAATTTGCACATCAAGCATGGATATGTCGATTGTCCGCGAACTAAGACCTTGGAATGGATGTTCTTCTGTTCGTAGCGTGGTAATAGAGAGCCAACCTCGTCGCTACCCCCTTTCACCCCAGGCTGTCTCCCCGTTGCGATCAATAGTACCTACCTAGGCAGATTTTGACCCTCAATACACAGAACTGTGGGGACGAAATATGTCCCAAGACATTTCTCGCCTTGGCAGCCATCAGGGTTCCCGGCCATGACCCACGCAGCTCGATTCCTTCACGCCCAACCCATTATCACATCGTAGCTCCCATGCCGTTACGTGTCTCACGGTCAACCGCTCAATCTCTCTAGGTTCCGGGGTCGTGGTTCTTTACAAAGCTACTTTGCCCATCTTTTCTCGTTTTACTTCATCTCCACTGCTCCCAGGCCAGTCTGCATCTTCCCAAGACGCCATGAGGAGGTGTCGCCTGGTTTCATGTCTTCTCATGATTTTTGAGTGTGGTTTGGTGCGCGCAGATGACAAACTCCGGTCCGGCAACGGCGAGATGGATACGGCGAACACTGTGGTCGGAGGCGATGCCACACAGCCAAGGAATTTAGCCTCAGTTAGTCCCCCAACCAATTTCTTGGTGTGCCAAAGTGTGCAAGCCGCGAGACTACGAAGTAAATGTCACTCACATCACGGCAGATCCATATCGGGTCACTCGTTGAGATTCACGAAGTTATCGTCACCCTTGAAGACGTACCGGACAAGCCGAGCCCTCGTCATGACCATGAGAAGAAAAGACTCATGAAGCAACTGAGCAGGTCTCATGGAAAATGGGGTACTAAGCATGCTCGCCACAGTCTATTAGACGCCCTCTTTGGATACAGTCGATATAAAGCCGGTCAGATGGCTGAGCTGGACCGATGGAAAGATCTTTACTCCCACGTGTCCAAGGCCCAGAAGAAGGTACGTCTCTGATGACTTTCACTTTCACCAATCGAGCAGATATTGGTACTAACTGGCTGGGTGGGTTAGATTTTAGAGAAGACCATCAAATATTCAGAGAAATTCGTAACAACTGAAGGCCTACACGATGTGAACCAGCAACTGTGTGACGATATTGTCAAGACCGGGCTTGATTACTACGGCATCTCGCTTGAGGAGCTCGATGCACACAGAAAGTCTAAGGACACGGCAAATCAAACTCCAGACAGAGTCAGCGTCTCTCAAGCACTGAAGCATTTTGTGAGGGACTGGTCTGCATCAGGTCAAGGAGAGCGTGACGACGCATTCCCTTGCATGCTGAGTACGATGAATTCTCTATTCCCCGACCGATCTGGAAGTGATGTGAAGGTGCTGCTTCCCGGCGCCGGGTTTGGTCGGCTGGGACACGAGATTGCGTCACTGCGAGGATTTGATGTCACCCTCAATGAACGATCCATGTACATGAACCTCGCATATCGGTTCCTCGAGGCGCATCCGAGACCCGAGTCCACGTCGTTTCACCCGTTTATGGACAGCTGGTCTCACCACGTGACCAACGCAGACATGTTCCGCGGCGTCTCGTTTCCTGATGTAAGGGTGAACGCCAGCGCTGTGTTGCTCGTCGAGGGCGACTTCGTCACAGAGTTCCAGGGCCGTAGGGGAGAATATGATGCCGTCATCACACACTTCTTTATCGACACGGCACGGAATTTTATGAGTTACTTCGACACCATTCACTCAACGCTCAAGCCGGGAGGGTACTGGGTCAACTTCGGACCGCTGTTGTGGGGCACTGCACCCTTCGTGCAGCTTTCGTTAGCGGAAATTGTGTCGATAGCCGAGAGCATGGGCTTTGAGTTCATAGATGGCCCGGACATTTGTGGGGAGGAAACATTCGAGGGGCAGCGAATTAGGAGTAAACAGGCGGTTTATGGTTTCAATGAGAGAGCGTTGACGCGGAACGCGTTCTCAGCCCAGTTCTGGGTTGCTAGAAAGCTCGAGTAAGGAGGTCAGATCTCTAGTATTCATAATGATCTTCTATAAGGGTGTCGCGTGATTGTCGGCATGTTGTCAAGATCTTCTCCTGTCGTCTATTTTGTGTATCTGGGTGCCCACGTACGCCTTCCTGTCAATCATGCCAACAACTCACACGTTATTCTGGACCTTGTTCCCTTTTTTAACGAAACTATCTCGCTCAAGCTTGAATAGCAAATCACAGCTCCAAATGGAGTGGTCGTATTGTAGTAAGAGTACAGGCCCGGAATATATACATCACTTTTTAATAGTAAAGAAAACCAAAGTCGAAACTAGCTATAGCTTCGGCCACATACATTTTCTTCTTAACTATCTATCTATCTACTATCAACTTAGCTATTAGACTCTTTCCCCTAGAGCCTATATATAAACTCTTTATATTCTCTATACTTCTACTTATACTACTCTTTTAAAAATATCTATAACTTCCTCTTCCGTCCTTAACTAGTTCTAAATAATATATAAATTTAAAATAATATAAAAATATTAAATCTTTTTCTTTTTTAGTATTTTGTTATAGATTTTCCTTTTTTTTAAAGTTGTTAATGAGCTTCCACGCTAGCGATATAATATCGATTTAGAGTGTCCTACGCAACACAAGATTTCCATTGTCTGAGGACGGATAAAACATATTGATTTCTTGAGCAATACAAGCCTGATTCATTCAGCTTGAAACACGCCTGACCTCGCTATATGGAATTTGCAAGGGATCGTATTCGGCCTGGTCACTCTGGCCAGGCTTCTCAATCAACGTCACCCGCATGGTCTTGGCCCTCCCTTCCATCTGCTTCACATACTCTGCTCCATGGACAACATCCTGCACCTGATGTCCCCTGGCCATCACGGCCAGGGTGCTCGACTTCCACGCGGGAGCCGAATGGTTGCGAGCAAGCGTAAGCACAAAGAACAAGACCCCCAGCAGGAGGCTGGCGCAGTGCAGCGAAAGCCACGGCCACTGGATTTCATAAAACGTCGTGAGGGCGCCCTTCTCACCGACAAGCTCCCTATTGGCCCCGTCAAAGCTCGCATCCGAGCCGGAGCGGAGCGCGTTGCTCATGCTCGTCGCTAGGCTGGAGAAGGTGTCGTTTAGGTCCTCGGCCGAGAAGAGCACCTGCATCGTGCTCGGGGTGAACTGGACCTGGCCAGTGGTCAGGTAGTACCCGTTCAATTGCCACTCGGTTGTGAAATTGTCTTCAGACACATCGAATTGTTCGAGGCCTGCTGCGAAGGTTCCATTAAAGTAGGCCCCGATTCCGTTGACTGCCGCCTGAGAGATGTTGTACCGTGAATTGGTGGCGGGTGAGACCAGGCTCAAGTCTGACCGCTTGAAGCCCGACCAGTATTTGTTGAACTCTATGCTGGAAAGAATCTCGTCTCTGAGTGGTTCAGACAGGTTGTCTTCCGGCTGCCATGAATCAGGGGCTCGCGCGGCGTCCTGCACGTTGGTCACATTTTCTTGCAATATACCATCCTTTACCGCGGCGGAGTAGCTGTTAATGCAGTAGTGGAGCGCGCACTCGGCTGCTGAATGTGGTATATTTGGCCAGGCTGCCGACGAGTTCGTCGGGTCCTCGGTGACCCGAATCATGGACATCGCCCATATCAACGTGTCGAGGTCCTGCATGCTGACCGTCTTGCTGGCATTGCTTGTACCGAATGTTGTCATCATGACCGCTCCGTAGACACCATCATTCGCGCCGTTGTCTATGTCCTCGTTGTACACCCAGCCGTTGTCGTTTTCGATGAAAAGGCCATTTGGAAGCCTGAAGGCCGTGTTCCCTTCGAAGGTGACCGCTAATGCTGGATTGTCGATCGCTAGAAGGCCGTAAAGACCAATGTTTGAAGCATGGCGTTCCAATCTATCGGTGATGTCAACGCAGCTGCTGCAGATGGCAAGAGATTCATATTCTGGCCATGTACAATTTCCGGTGGGACAGTTGAAAGGGCCTTGCTGAACAACATTATTGAGTGGTTGGTCGAGCCCAAAGAGTATGGCGGACTGCATCGAGAAGTCAGCGTCAGCATTTCTGACTATCGTCATGTTCGTGTCCGTCGGCAGCGCTAACTGGAGTCAGTATTTGATGAAGGCGCTTACTCAAGAGGCCGGACGAAAGACTTACATGAATCAATGGCGGCTAATAGATCACGAAACCAGACGCCCTTGGAGTATCGTTCTGCCCTTGAGATAACGGCCTCATTGTCTTGATTGTACACGAGGTCTTGCCTCAACTGAACCAGCTGTTGCGAGAAAGGGTCGACCGCGACATCCAGCAAAATAACAAGGGCACCTAGGCGGAGAATCCAGCTGAGCAGGTCAGCAAAAGTCATACTCACCAGCCGGAGCCTCAAGATTGGAGGTGTGCTCACGCCTTCCTGCAAGTCCACATCACCCGCAGGCTTCCGAGCAAGCCTCGACTGGCTGCATCGATCCGTTCAAAGTCCATCAACGGTCTTGCGCGGTCGGTGAATAATATCCATTTCCACTGACTGATCAGCTCGCCAACGGCGAACAGTAAAGCGGCTTTGCTGGCGGTGGATAGGAGGGAAACGATGGAGTTCAGCGTGACGCCATGCCAGGTGAAGATCGGCTTGCCGTCGTAGACCAGCAGGAGACCTGCCAGTGCCGCGAGGCACGAAGCAGACCCGATGACGGCCAATATCTCCCAAGTCCACGATCCTATTAACGAAGCGCCGCCAGCCATTGTTGATGAATTTTACTCCGTACTATGAGAGATATCAATTGGAACCAGATCCGACGCCTCCCCTCTAAATTAATATGGAAAAGAGCTTGATGAGAGTCGTGCATGGGTTCTTTTCGTAGTGGAGCCACCAATGTGCAGCCCTCACGCTTGACCAATGATAGGGGCGACGGGACTGGGGGTCGTCAGGCACCAGAATTAGAGCTGAAAATCCGAAACCCACAACGATGCAGCACAACCAAAGGGCTGAAGCGGATGCCGATGACACGCAGGCTTGCATTGCACTAAAAAGGAATGGTTTACAATCCTAACAACAACTGTCTCGGAAAAACGAAGTGAGCCCCCCCCCTGGGAAAATTAACGATTGCTATATATACCACTAAAATTTTAGTGCAGATAAAGGAAACTTATAATTCCTACTAGAATAACTATATTAACATTATTAATATTACTAATATACTAACTACCTAAATAAGGTATTATAATACTATACTAAATAATTAATTTAAACCTATCTTATAAAAGAATATATAACTTACTTACTCTAGTATAAGGTAATATTAGTTTAGTTAAAGTTATAAATAATATATTTTAACTAACCTATTAAGTTTAAATTATATAATACTTACTATATAAGACTTACTTTAAAAGTTAAATTATATAGTTTATTAAAAAAATAGTATACTACTTAAATAATTATATATTTAAAAAACTAATAGTTAAAGTAGTTAAAATCTAGTAGACTATTTAAAAGTACTTATAAGTACTTTAAAAGTACTTATAGGTACTTTTAAAGACTATTTAAAATAAAGCTATTATAGTAGAATATATAGCTTAGTAAGTATAAGAAAATACTATTAAAGTTAATAATAAGAATAATATATCTAATATAGAAGAAGAGAAGGAAATATATTAACTAGAAGCTAAGAAACTTACTATTAATATATTATTTTTAGTAAATAATACTAGTAATAATATTAAACTATTTAAAAGCTATTTATAATAAATATTCTTTAATAAAGTATATTTAACTTTAACTATTAATATTTTTAGTAAGAAGTTTATAAAACCTTTAAATCTTATATACTACTCTATATTATTTAACTATAATTATTTAGAGCTAAAGATTATAAGTATTATAAATAACTTTAAAAAGTTAAGTATAGGTTAAGTTAAAAGTATATTTAAGGATAAATAAGGTATTAAGATTAATCTAAAAAGTATATTAATTAAAGTTAATTAGATTATTAGTTAAAAGTCTATTTTATATTAGTTAGAAATATATAGAAAAAGTTAGAATAAGGAGTATAGAAAACTTAACTATAAAAATTATTTAAATATACTTTTTAAGTTTAAAAGATTATTCTTTCTTAAAATTATATATACTTTTAAAGTTATTCTATTACTATTAATATAATAAATATCTAAGCTATAAAGAACTTACTTAGTAGGGTATCTAGTAGTTAAGATATTTAAATAGTTCTCTATTATTTAGCTAATAGCTATTTTAAAAGATAGTTTACTAATAGTTAAATAGATAATAAATATTAAAATACTTAGTAGAAGCTTAAGTTTTAAAACTTTTTAAAATAATTTTATTATTAGTTACTAGTATATTAAGATAAACTATAAAATAAATATTTTATAAAAATAGTATTAGTAACTAATAAAGATATAGTATTATATATAAAGTATTTACTATAAAGTTAATTATTATTATAGAGATAAAAGAGATTTATTATAGTAATAGTATTAAGTTAAAAATAATAATATATATATTAGTTTATTTAATAGTAATATAAAAGTTTAGTCTAATATAATTACTATAGATAAAGCTATACTTAAAGGCTTATTAGAAGCTCTATTTAACTATTAAAAAGCTTAAGAAGAAGCTAATAAAGAGGAGGAGCATAGTAATAATAGTATTAGCTTTATTCCTTTTAAAAAGAAATACTAGAAATAGTAAAAGTAGAGAGAAAGTAGTATTAGTATAGTTATTAACTTATTATTTAATATTAACTTACTTAGAATTAAATATAACTAAGTAGCTTTTATAGAATTATTATTATTTATTACTAATATTTACTTTTTCTTATAATTTTAATAAACTTTTAGCTTTATTAATACTAGTACTAGTAATAATAAGGGTATTAAGGAGCTTATTATAAAGGTAAAGGTTTCTTATAATACTATTATTATTATTATTATAAGTAGATAAAAATAGGAAAGCTTTATATTAAAAGTTTATTATAGAAATACTTTAAAAGTACTTTTAAGACTTATTAAAAAAGAATTAGTTTAAATAATTTTTAAATATAATAAAGTAAGAAGAAGTTAATCTTTATAGTTTTTATAGAAAAGAGAATATATAGTTTACTAAGTAAAGTTTAAAGAAAATAATACTAGTTAGAAAGCTTATTAAGTAGTATTTAAAAGGGAAAGAAGACTTTATTATATTTTTTAATAGTAATAAAAAAGAAGAAGATTTTCTATTACTATAAAGATTATTAGATAGTTAGCCTACTAACTACTAGATAGATATTAAAAATATATATTTTTTTAAAGCTTATAAAGGTTATTTAATTAACTAGTTAGTTTCTTTTAATATTAGGTTATATAATTAAGCTAAATACTTAACTAAAAGATTAGAAGTTTATTATTATATTAGTTATAGTTTATAAAAATAGAGGATTTATTTAAAGAGTATTTAAGGGATATTCTAAATAAAATAAAGTAGTAATTAGATATATAGAAAGATATAGTTAATATTAAAAGAAGTTTAAAAGAGGAAAAGTCTATTTATCTATATTAACCTTTAGTTATTTACTTAACTTATAATAAATATTATTCTATATACTTATAAATACTTAATAAAGCTTCTTTTAATTTTTATTTTTATAATTTTTAACTAATACTATTATATTTACTTTATTTTACTCTTTCTTACAATACTTATATATAATAAAAATATCTTTAAATAACTTTAAGTTTTTATTAGTTAGCTTCTTATATATATATATAAATAGTATAGGGTAGATAGGTTATATTAGTCTAGTCTATTATTATTATCTATCTAGTTAATTAC
The DNA here is from genome assembly GCA_000800745.1 of Diaporthe longicolla. Classification (NCBI taxonomy): domain Eukaryota; kingdom Fungi; phylum Ascomycota; class Sordariomycetes; order Diaporthales; family Diaporthaceae; genus Diaporthe; species Diaporthe longicolla. Next base: position 59,892 of record JUJX01000150.1, on the reverse strand, counting down.
TTACCTATAGCTATAGGCTACAACCTTACTATATACACTATATATAGTTATATAACCACATAACCTAATCCCTTCTACTTACCTTTATTCCTATACTAGTAGTCTTTTACTTTATTATTAGGTAAGCTCTAAAAATCCCCTATTTTTATCTTCTAAAATTTATCTTAAAGTCTTAAAGTTAAGTTAAACTTAAACTCTTACTATTTCTTAATTTAGTATATTATACTAACTTAATTAGCTATAGTATTATAAAATAAAGGTATATATTAGAGTAGGAATTATTATTGGTACCTACTAGCATAGTCTATATATAGGCTAATCCTTTCTATTTAAAGTAAATTCTATTAAAGATTAAATAGTATATTTTATACTTAATTAACTTTTTATTAATTTATTTAACCTCTTACTAATTTATATTTCCTCTATATAAGGTTTATAAAAAATATAATACTTATACTTTATAATAGTACTATTATAGGTAGGTAATAATCCTTTCCCTAGGGCTTTAGATTAGACTAAACTAGATTAAACTAAATAGATTAAACTAACTATAGTTAAGGAAAAGACTTAACTACTAGTATAAGATTACTTTAAAGCTATCTAATCTAGGTATTTTATTATATATTCTTTATTATAGTAGGTATTATATAATAGTATAAAAGTATTAGAGTTATTTATATAGTAATATAGTACTTCTCTCTCTTAGTTACCTTCTATAAGTTTATAAGAGTAGTTATAGTTCCTACTATAAGTAAAACTACTTAGGAGTAAGGGTCTTCTAATAATATATCCCTTAAATACTAATATCTACTCTAAAACTAATAATATAAACCTAGGCTTAAGGAGGTCTAGGGTTAGGTATAGTAGCTTAAGATAGTTTTATTTTAATATAGTACCTAAAAGTTATTATATTAGTCTAACTTTTTACTTTTACTAATAGTATATACTATTTTTTAAATATTAATTAAATAAAGTAACTTTATTAACTTAAAGGTTTATTTATCTTAGTACTATTAAGGTAACTACCTTACTAGAAGTAATTCTCTAAGTAATATCTATACTTAATACTCTATAAAAACTAACTCCTTATAATTAATATAGCCTTATACTTAAAGCTATAACTTATTCTTAGAAATAAGCCTCTTAAAAGCTTTATTTAATATTACTTTTATTATTATATTAGCTAGATTATCTTCTCTATTAATTTAATAAATTTTATTAATCTCTCTTTATTTATATAATTAATAAAGTATTATTATATTAATTATAAGGTATTTTTTCTTTATTATATCTAACTTAATAAGATATTTATATAAAGATAGGGAGTCTATATATACTATAAATAGAATTTATTTAAGTCTTAGTTAATCTATAACCTTTTATAGTATTATTAATAATATAATATCTATATTAAATCTATTTACTATATTATAGATCTCTAAAACTAGTATACTTTATATAACTCTCTTATACTTTATAAAGGACTAGTAGATAATATTTTCTATTATATCTTAGTAAGTATTATTACTATTATACTCCTTATTTAATAGAATAATTATAAACTTAATCTAAAAGCTAAGGTCTATATTATTAGTAAATAATCTATCTATAAAGACTATAAGTTTTACTTTAGTAAGATCTAGTAGTATAAAGTAAATTCTATAGTTAATATTATTAATCTACTAATATAAGTATTTATTTAGCTTATTATAGTTTTCTCTAAATAGTTATTATATTTATACTATAATAGAGTAGTTAAATATAGCTTCTAGTTAATAAATTATAGCTAGATATATACTTTATACCCTTTATTCTATATACTTTTATACTTTATTAGGGGCTTTAATATTAATTATTATAATCTTTACTCCTTATCCCTTCTATTATATATAAATTATATCTCCCTCCTTTAAAATTAGAGTACTATTATAGTTAAAGGACTTATCCTTAGTTAACTTCTCTTATAGTTTATAGTAGAGTTTCTCTTCTTAAATCTTCTACTTAGAAAACTAAGAGAACTTAAATATACTAAGGTTAAAAGTATTATTAACTTATATTATAGTTATTCTAAAATTATTCTTTTTATAACTTATATTTATAATTAGAAGATATAGGTTAAATATTAAAGTCTCTATTCTAAGCTTATTAATATAGTATAGTTAGTATATAGTAAACTAATATATACTAGATTCTATAATACTATATAGTAGCTTAATAATATATATAATTATTCTAAGAGAGTATTTATACCTAATTTTCTTTAATAGATTTACTAAGATTATATATACTAGTTTTAATTATAATTATAGGTAGGCTTAAGTAATATTCTATAGTTTTAAAAGTATACTATAATATAAGATATATACTACTATAAGCGCTAGTAGTAGTTATATACTTACTCTTTATATAGTTAGTAACTAAGTTAGAATCTTCTTCTTCTCCTTATTATTATAGCCTTATAGGATTATTTATAACTTCTTAAATAATATAAGTATCTTACTCTTAATCTCCTAAACTATATAAGTATTAAAGATATAAATTTTACTATATTACTTCTTATTAAATAACTTAAAGATAAAGATACTATTACTAATAAGATTTATAATTTTAATAGTATTAGACTCTTTAAATAGGTTACTAAGAGTATTTATTACACTATCCTATTAGAGTTTTAGTATAAGAGTAAAGTTCTCTTACTCCTTTTCTATTATAAAGTATATAGCTAGTACTAGTAGTATTATATATACTATAGTCTTTAGCTTATTCTTTAATCTAGGTAGTCTTCCTTAGTATTTCTATATTATAATAGTTATATTAGGAGCTATTATAGCTATAAATAGGTCTTTACTATTATCCTTACTTATTTATATAGGTGGAAGTTATATAGTATTAGCTTTCTTATTCTAGAAGTATAGTCTAATAACTATAGACTAAAATTTAATTAGTTTATTATTAATATTAAATATTATATTATAGCCCTTAATAGTAAATACCTTATAAGGTCTTTACTAGCCTTTCTTCTCTTACTAAACTTAAATATTACTTTATAAAGGTATTATTAATATATCTAGTATTATTAGACTATTATAAGTATTTATAGTATTATTAACTTATTATTTAATAGAGTAATAATAAATAGCTTTTATTATTTTCTAGATTACTATAGCTCTTTAAAATATTAATAGTAAAGGAGGTAAGTTTATATAAATATATAAGTATATACTAAATACTAGTAAAGTAGGTACTAAGCTATTAGGTTCTATAGTATTATTAACTACCTTAACTACTATTTATAAAATAGCTTTTAAGCTTATAGTTCTAGCTAGTTTATTAGCTAGAATCTTATATATATAATATAGTAAACTATAGTACTATTTAACTTTACTAACTAACTAATAGACTTTAGTTAGGACTTACTTATAAGTAATTTCTATAACCTTTACTTTTAAATAAAACTTACTAGAAGTAAAGTTAATACTAGTATTATAGATTATTTAGTTAAGAGGTTTAAGATATATATTAACCTATATTAGCTATAGAGTTTCCTATATATCCCTAGTAAAAAGGGAGTATAGGAAGTATACTACTTAGAAAGCTATTACTATATTAATAGTATATAGTATAGCTTTACTACTAAGGTATATAATATCTACTATAAGTTTATAGTTAAAGTTATAATTATCTTTTAAACTAAACTTAAAGTACTTTAATATTAAGTTATAGAGTTAGTAATAATAGTAAAACTTACTAATTATTTCTAGTATATTAGTATCTATATTATTATACTTAGTATTCTTAAGTAGTTAATATAATTAATCTACAGATAGATATCTAAAATAATAATAGAGTCTTTAAAGTTTAGCTTTAATAAAGAAGTTACTAGTATCCTATTTAGATATATAAAACTATAACTATCCCTATTTATATACTACTAGAAAGAAATTATCCTTACTATTATACTTTTATTATATAATATAGTCTATAATATTATTAAAATAGATATATAAGTAGTTTATATCTTCTAAATATAGTAAAAATAAAGTTAGTATATTAACTATATAAAAAATAATAGTTTTAATTAAAAGTTTAATATAGACTATACTAAGAGAAGAAATCTTAGATTCTTTACTAAACTTTATAATAGCCTATTTAGCTTACTTAGTATTTAGTAAAATAGATAAGTTCTTATATTATAGAGCAAGGTACTACTCCTTACCTACTATAGAGAACTTTATAATACTAGTATCTAGTAGAATATCTTAGAACTTTTATTTTAAATACTATCTATCTAGTATAAATTATAATAGAGGAACTAGTACTTCTATCTCTATAGGTAGTTATTTATTCTACTTAGGAATTATAGAGTAGAGGAATAGTATATCTATTAAGTATTAGACTATAGTATAGTTATATAGTATATTAATAAAGAATTACTCTATATTGCTGTTATATTTATTATCTTTATTATTATTACTATAGTTAATATCTTTATAATCTATAAGGAATATAGTATAAGCTAAGTTAGAAATATCTTTATTAAGATACTATATATATATATTAAAGCTATTCTAAGCTTATCTATATACCTCTAGTGAATATCTTATAGACTAGTAGCCTTCCTTATTATAGATATAGTAGTACTTATTTTATATAGTATTATCTATATAGTTAGGACCTTATTAGTAGTTACTATAGCTATATTTACCTTATAGGTAGAAGTTCCTACTACTTTATAGTTAGAATTAGCTTTAAAAGCTACTATTATTATAGCTAAAGCCTTTTTATTCTCTTAGATAGAAGTTATTATACCTATAGTTAATATAGAATATATTATTTACCTTATTTTTATTTTTATATTCCCTAGTAATAGAGTTATCTTTATACTCTATATTTATAAAGCTATTATTAATATAGAATTACCTAGTTAATATATTCTTAATAGAGAGATTTAGTAATAAGTATAGGTTTTAAAATAGATACTTATAGAAAGCTAAAGGTATAAATAATATATAATTAAACTCTAATATACTAAAATATATATAAATAATTACTATTTTAAAGACTTATTATTCTTAGAGTTCTAGTTTAAATATATATTAATAGAGTTATAGTCTATTAAATAGTATCTATAATACTTACTAAAAGTCTTTATTAATATTTACTAGGTTATTCTTTATACTAATATAGGTTAAGTTACTTTAATTAAAAAAGTATTATATTTAGTTAGAATCTATTTTAAAGTAGTCCTTTAGTATAAGATATACTATTTAGAATATAAATTAGTATTCTATTAAATATATATAGTAGGTTTCTACTCTTTTAATTAGAATTAAAGAAAGTATAGTATAGAATCCTTCTAGTATAATACTATTTATTAAGTATATATAAAGTATTACTTATATCTTATTATTAAGTAGATTATATAATTCTTTAGTCTACTTACTTTAGTTAGCCTATACCTTTATAAACTTAAGAATCTTATTAGAGTCTAAGATCCTATTTATAACTTCTCTTAGTAGTAGTATAGTATAATTATTATTTATACTATTTAACAGTATTCCACCTTATATAAAGTATAGTAGTAGTATACTTAGTCTATCTAGCTTATTTTATTCTAAGCTTCCTAGTAGTTAGTTAGTTAGTTAATCTAGTAGAAAGCCTTATTCTACTCTATCTTATATATTAAGATATATATATATATTTAGGTTATAGTATATTAGAGAAGGAGGTCTAGGTATTATAGGAGGAGGTTCTAGTATAGTAGTAAACTACTCTACCTCTTTCTATATAATTAATAGGTATCTAATTAGTTTAGGTTTCTTAATATTAAGCTATAGTTTATTATACTAGTATATATTATTCTTATTATATATAGTATATAGCTAAGGTTATTATATAAAGTTTATAGTTAGTTTATATACTCTTTTATAAGCTAATCTACCTTACTTTAAAGGTTGTATAGTTTTTATTTCTTACTCTTTCTATATTACTTTATCCTCTCTAAGTTCTACTAATAGTAAGATTCTTTACCTTATAAACTATTAGATTAGATTTAGTGAGTTAATAGGCTCTAGTAATAGTATCTTTACTATAGGTAAGGGGGCTAGTATCTACTAATTTCTATTCTACCCTATTTATAGTACTAGAAGTAGTAAGGATATCTTCTAAGTACCTAATAGCTTTAGTAATAATATATCTAGTAAGCTTAATAAGGTAGTATACTTTAATTTAGGGTAGAAGTATAACTCTATATATATTAAAGTATTACTAAGTTCTTACTATAGCTAATTAGGTAGTTTAGTAATATCTAGTAGTACCCTTAGTTACTTATAAGCTATATTAAATAGGTTACTAGTATAAATACTATATATATATAAGAACTTCTTTAAGTATTACCTAATATCTATAGTATAAAATATACCCTTACTCTATCCTTAAAAGGTATATTAAAATTTACTAAGAAGGTTCTAATTAACTAATTATATATAGTTATTATTATTTATAAAGTATAGTATATATATATTAATAATACTAGCTTAATTTAATACCTTAGATAATATAGTAACTATTTATACTAGTTATTCCTATATATTCTAGTTAACTTTCTAGTAAATAGCTTAGCTAAGGTTAACTTCTCTATAATTACTATTATAATATTAATATTATTAATAGTAGGTACTAACCTATTAGTTAGGTAGATAAAGAAGTAGCTATTATTACTAGGTTCTTTATTATTATAATTTATAGTAGGTAGTATATTTAACTAGGAATTATAGTTATCTAAATATATAATAAAGAGAAATATATAAGGTATATAATATTATTAAATAAGGTTATAGGATAGATTTAGGTAGAGAGGTAAGAGGGAGGGGGGAAAAAGGGTTAGTTAGGTGCTTATTTAGGTATAAGTAATAGATATTATATAACTTAGGTAGCTAATATTACTTAGTTAGAAGTATATAGTCTATCTACCTAATAACTAATAGTTTAAAGTATTAGATATATTTAGCTATATATTTATATATACTAGTATTTACTATTCTAGTACTTTAGTTTTATATTTTAGTTTTACTAACTAGTTTACTATCTTAATACTTTAGTTATACTAGTAGGTGAATTTAGCTATTGATTTATATATAAGTATATATAAGTGTGTGTGATTGTACTATAAGGTTCTTATTGGTTTAATTATTATAAGTTTATTAAGATACCTGTTAAAGGATTTTTACTATTGTTTTATAGTTATAGTTATTGTTATAGCTTTAATAAATTAGGAGGCTATAATGCTTCTAGTTGTATAAGGTTTTTTATATAATAGAATATAGTTATAACTATATAGTTTTAATAAATTAAAGGACTCTATAATTGGAACTTAATTGTTATTAATATAGTTTTAATAAATCTAGGGATTATATTACTTTAGATTATAGTATAGGTATTGCTACTTAATTATCTACTATTAGTAAGCTAAGTAGGTAGTTAGTGATAGTAATAGTATCCTACCTCTTTAATTTTACTATTCTATAATTACTAAGTAATTACTAATTAGTATTAGTTAGCTTTTTATATATATATATAAATAGTATAGGGTAGATAGGTTATATTAGTTTAGTCTGTTATTATTATCTATTTAGTTAGTTACTTACCTATAGCTATAGGCTATAACCTTACTATATACGCTATATACAGTCATGTGACTACGTGACCTAATCCCTTCTACTTACCCTTATTCCTATAGTTTTAATTTAATCTTTTAAATATAAGAAAATAAAAATTAAATATAATTATTATTTAAGCTATAGTTTAACTATTTATACTAGTATTAATAATATAAATAGTATTTTAGATTATTAAAGTATACTTTAAATAAATTAAAATTAGATAAGTATAATAATAAATATTTAATCTTTATACCTATTCTATTAATTACTTTATAGATTTTATTAGAATAATATTAAAAAGTATTATTTATTATAAGAATTAATCTTAGGTTTAAATATAGGTTTATTTTTAATAAAATACTCTTCTATAGCTACTATAGGAAAAACTCTTTTATTATATAGCTTTTATATACTATAATTATTAAAAAGATATAGTAGTAAGCCCCTTACTTTAAAAAGCTTTTATTCTACTAATATACTAGTATATATATCTATTTATTACTCTACTTATAGATTTATAAAGTATTACTTATTATTTTTATAGTAATATTAATTTAGAACTATTTAATAAAGAAATATTATAATTTATTTAAAAATAAGTTTAGCTTAATAATTAAAAGATTAGTAAGCTTTTATTCTATATAATCTATATATTAATTAAGCTATATAGCTTTATTCTAGATAACTAGGTTAATAAACCTTTATAGCTTATTACTCTAACTTAATTATATTTAATAGTAATAGTAATAGTATACTTAAAGTAACTATTTAGGTAGTAGTAACTCTCTTCTAATATTACTTAATAATAGTATAGCTAATCTAGAATTTAGCTTCTAGTTATTTATTTAATAGTAATAGGTTAGAGTATAAATAGAACTCTAAATACTATAATTCTAAGTATAATAAATAATAGTTAGCTATTATAATAACTTTAATTAGGTATATAAGGGGATATTAGTAATAGTAGAGGAGAAATTATAAGTTTCCTTTATCTATACTAAAATTTTAGTAGTATGTGTAGTAATCGTTAATTTTCCTGGGGGGGGGGGCTTACTTCGTTTTTCTAAGACAGAAGCCCGTCAGCCTGGCGTAGTACCGAATCCTACGTGGAGATTTTTTTCTTGCTCCCATGGCCCTCAACCCAATTGATCCCACTTTGGACGACTCGGGTCCTTCAACTAGGTATTTAGCTGCTGCCTGCCCGTCAGGTGTAGTGGGGATTTGGAGGTCCAGCAATGAGAACTGATGCCGGATAGAACTTGCCAGGCCAAGCCAGCTGGTGAACTCCAGAGCTGAGTGGGCACGCACAGGCGGTCACCGCCCCTTGTTCAACCTTGGAACGCCCCAAACCTCGGAACTGGGTGGTGCCGGCTCCGTGTGATCATGCTGCCGCCTTGATTAAACACTCCATCTTGTACAAAGGGTCCAAACCTGACTCTTCTCTCCTACAGCACCACGTACAAGGCAAGGCCGATATGAACGAGATTGACCATGAGCTGCCATTTCCACTGAATACGTGAAGTTCTCTGGGGCGTTGATACTGCGAGTCTTTGCCCTGTTGCGCAGGAAAGCCCGGCAGTTGCAATCCATGGAGCCACATGGATGCAGGGGTTAATACAAACATAACTGCGTCGGGCTATGGGCGGTCGGCCAGTCTATTATGAAGTCTTTGCCACGTGTGCCTGTCCGTACTGCCGGTTGCACTCTTAATCCGTATACATCCCCAATGCATATGATCCCCTCACACAGTGGGGAACACTCAAAGACCCAGCATGGATACTGACGAGACAAGACTTTCAGGAGCATGAATGCTATCCTTACTATTATATAGCTAAAGTTAAAAAGTTTTGCTTTTAATAATACTATAAACTAAATTTATTGATATATAGCTTAATAGTTAATAGATCGCTCCCCCGGTCCAAGATCAGCCTACCTGCACGACCTTCTTAGTCTCTCCGGTCAAGAAATTTCAATTCTGGCCGAGACTCCATAGCCCCATAGTGGTCCCGTAATAGTAAATACAAGGGCGGCACACTGGCCATGGTGGTCGTGGCCATGTGTGGCGGTGGACCCGCTGAGCTGCTGCTGCCTGCTGCCCGAGCCTGAGCCTGAGCCTGAGCCTCATCCTCGTCGCCACTGTCCGGCTCAATGTCCACATCATACGCCTCGTCGCTCTTGCCCAGCGGCCACACCCAGCCGGCGGTTCTCTCCTGCGCCGCGCGGAGCCGGTCTTCGGCCGTCTGGCACGCGCAACCCCGCGGCGGCTCGGCGGCACAGACGCGCGACGAAGCATGTGCGATGGGAGCGGCGCACTGGGTGTCGGTGCACTCGATATGAATTGGGAGTGGGCAACACCTGCACCCCGCGAGGATGACCTGGCGGCCGCTGCTAGAGGTGAAGGGGTTCTCGCTGCTGCAGAGGTACTGTGTGGCGCACTGTTGGCGGGCACCCTGGCAGTTGGCGTCGTCACAGCTTGGTTTCGGCGCGGCAGGGCATTGCTGCATGTCAGCCAAGCGTACTGGTGTTGGTGGTGTTGCGATACTGTCGGTCTGGCCCGCGTCGTCGTTTTGGGTGCTTTGAGTGCCAGTCGGAAGAGCGATCCACAGACTCAGAATATAGAAAAGGTGACGCATCTCGGCAATCTCTACGTCAAAGTTCAAGCCGTAAAAGTTGCAAAGTGAGGCAGCGTACGCAGAAAACAGGTCAAACTGAGAAAGGACAATCAATTACCGTAAAAGAGCAAAGCGGTCACGCAGAAATAACCCACGAGCATAAATGTTAGTGCATTTCAGGATGTCTTAACAGTAGTCGTCGAAAGCAGGCCACTCTATGACTATTTTAAACTGCAGTCATGGGGATGAGGCCACGTGCCCAGTCTTCTTATACTGTCGTGGCATCGGTTTTTTGTTTTTATAAAAAAAAAAGATGTGTCTTTGAGCGTTTACTACTGTGTAAGGGGACCGTACGCCTTCGGGATGTATACGGATCGAGAACGAAACCACAAAACCCACAGCACGCTGCCATACGATGCCCAGTCAGTCTTTATTCGTGCTTCAAATGAGACCCAATATGAGATCGACGGGTGACGGATCAAAGAGCATTGGAGAGGAGGGCTTCAACCGTCGCTCATATTTGTATAGGGCCGGTAAGGCTCACACTTCGCCCGCAGGTCTTCGTGACGTTGTAGGTGGCACGGATGTGACGATTCACTGTTCTGATCTATAAGCATTTACGATTTGAAAAGTCGAGTTCACTATGAGAGTCTCATAATCGTCAATGTAAACTCCTGGGTGTTCTAATGAAGCCTTGTCCGTGATATAAAAATCTAAGTGGCGCTCATGACAAGTGTTGATGTCCCGTATACCAAAGGTCCGTCAATGCCAAGTTAAGACGCCTCCACAGTAATTGTGCGGTTCAGCTCCAAAGCATCCATGTGCTCAGAAGCCATCAGGGAAGACTTGTGCGTCCCTGTGACCTCTTCGCTGGTCTTCTTCACTAGACCCAACTTCCCGCGCACCAGGTCAATCGAAAGGCCGTCAATAACATCGTTGGCGATGGTATTGAGGTTCTGTGCGTTGTTGGTCATGGTCGCGTTTCGGTGGACGATGGCGCCCAGGGTGGAGAGCTCTTCCTCTGTGAGCTTCTCCATCTCCTCAGCGCGGTCTCGAGCCCCCTGCACCTTTTCCAGAATTGCCCGTTCGCTCGCCAGTCTATCTGTCTTCATGGTTCCGAGAGCAAACTCGACACCTTCTGCTGCTTTCTTTTGAATAGACTTGTTCTCGACATCTGTGTCGGCAGTACCTTGAATAACTATATCACTGTGTTAGAAGTGATCTGATGGTCCGTTTGGGGTTCGTTCATCTTGTCACTTACCAGGCTGAATAAAGCTGAACGCCTTGTCGTAGGCCTCGTCCTTTTCTTCCCCAATAATGGCAGTGCCTTTGGATCTCAGCTGCCTCAAAACAGTCATGACTACCAGCAAGAACCGAGTGTAACCCTCGTTGACCTTGGTAGTATGCCACTTAGCTGCGGTGAATTCGCTACATTGGCCCTTGATAGAAGCTTGGATAGTAGCAGCTGCTGAAAGCCCGGATGTGAGTGCAAGGTGCACACCGGACGAGAAGTAAGGATCAATGAAGCAGCCCGCATCTCCTGCCAGACGAAAATGAGGACCGGCATAAGCACCAGCACTGTAAGACCAGTCACTGGCCTGCTTAATGTCAGAAAGCATCTCCGCACCTTGGACCATGTCGTAGATCCTGGGTGCCATCTTCAGGTACTCCTTGTAAAATTCCGGACCGCTGAGCCCAGTCTCCTTCTTCTTGGCGAAGAAAAGGTCCTGGCGCGCGACAATACCGCATGAAAGCGTCCCATTGTGCAGCGGAATGGCCCAAACCCAGCCACTGCCATCTGAAAGCGCCTCGAAGAATGGAGAGTTTTCGTTCTTTTCTCCAGGGTTGAAACGCTTGGCGCCCTTCCAGTATGTCCAGTTGGCGATATTCTTCAGGGCCTCATTCAGCCTCCGGTTCTTAAGGTATTTGGTTGAGATTATTCCGTTCCGGCCACTGGCGTCAATGATGTAGTCGAAGCCGATGGTACCAGTGGTGCCATCCTTGCGGGACCAGGTTGCGGAGACCGGGCGCCCAGGGTTGGCCAGCCGGATCTTCCTGTCGAAACCTTCCTGGTCGTATGGCTCAAACGTGATCTCGTCAACCTTTGTCTGATCAAAGACTTTGGCGCCGCATTTCTCGGCGTATCGGAAAATTAGTTCGTCCGACTCTGAGCGAATCACGTTCCATGAATAACCACCTTGGCCGAGGGAAACAGAAAAGTCCGTGACTGATGTGGAACTCTGCATCAGCGTTGTGGCCTTATGAAGGGTGCGAGGTCTAATGCACTCACATGAAGGCTTCTTATCAGTGATCTTGAATGTGGCCCCATACTGAACGGCATTTGCTGGTCAGTGATATGTCCATTGTCAGAGACACAAAGCGAAGGAGCTAGGAATCATCAAAACACACCTTCTTCTCAAAACCATGCTTGTCGAAGGTTTCTTCAAGCTCAATAAATCTCAGAAAGTATCGCATGGACGCAAGCATACTTTCTCCAATGTGGTATCTTGAATGATTATCAATTAGTGTCCTTAATGACATCGATTTCATCCGAATCACGTACCTTGGGAACTTATCGGCCTCGAGAACGACAACGTCAACCCCCTCTCTGGCCAGGACACAAGCTGCATAGGAACCTGCTGGGCCACCGCCCACTACAAGAACGGTGGACTTCTGAGGTACAGACATGACTGGTCCTGTTTCAAAAGAAAAGCTGAATGATTGGTAGGTGATGAGGCTAATGAGCTCTGTTGATGAATGTGTTGACGGTATCTCGAATAAATCTCCAGCGAGATGTAATCTCCTTTATATATTCTCTCAGACACTTGCCGCCAGCATATCACAGGAGCACGCAGCTGGCAATCATCCTTACTGTTGGTTTACTTCAGTGTCCGGGTCGGAAGAACACTTTTACCTAGGTGCGACAACAAGAAAATAATGGGGTGGTACTCACGTTACATCTGAAGGACTTCCAAAGTCACGGCATTCAAGGGTTAGCCACAGCTGCCACTGAGCTTCGATTCCCTTTCCATTTCTGGGAAATTTCATGTGGGTATTAAGGTTAGTCTTTCTGACTTCTAGATGCAAGCCAGAATTGTGCCCGAAAACCGCCTCAGCATGTCCAGCCATACGATCTGTGGAGTGACGGACAGGTAGCCTTGTGGCTTTGTGCTAGAACTCCCGTCCGTTTGCGACTGTGCGTAGATGGCTAAATGGACTTCCCTACATGTCCGAAATTCGCCCCAGCCCTAAGCGTGTCTTTGGTCGCCTCAAGCCTCCGGTCTGCGTAATAATGAGTCCGTGCTCAAAGTACCGTTATGCACGTCTCAGAACTTGACGCTTCTGTATTCCCATGCTCCAGTGACCACATAGGACCACTCCGCAGATGCACCCTTCACTGTACGGACCTCCATTTCTCGCTCAAAACTTCCCTGCAACTACATGGAAAGCTTTTGGGCGAGTGCGTCTGATTTATCTCTATTTTCACACCGTGCATCAAGTGATGTGAAACCAAATCTTCAAAGTTCAAAGATGTTTCGTCTCATGGAGTATATGGCTCTGGAGGGGAGGCGATTGTGGACGGTTGCCGGCTCACGGACATGATCCTTGCCATCATCTGTGCTCACATTTTTCCAGCAGCTCGCATTTTTACCACGGAATCGCAACCGCCGTGTAAAGCGCAGAAGATTAACATCCATGGATTCTGATGTGTTGTTTAATAGCCAATTGGCGGATGTTATCTTCATCCTACAATTCGTGGTTTCTCAGTTTCAATTCCTACATGTAAAACTCCCGACGCTAGCACGATGAGTTTTGGAACCGACCGAACTAGCACGCAGTGATACTCCTTAGAGTTTGCGGCCCGGAGTCTAATCTGTAGTGATATGGCGTCATGGCAACCCGGCTGTTCTAGAACGCTGCGTCACGGACCATATGATAGACCGGACTTGTCAGGTGACAACTTGCGTCCCGAGGTCACGTCCAATTACACCAACGATGATTTTATGATTCGGCCATCTAAACCACGCTTAAAGCAATCCCTCGACAGTATGTCCGCAAAAGTTCATCTCCGTATATTTACAATGAGAATATGGACTCCATCTTTCCCTCGACTTTCGACTTGATGATCAACTTAGATCTTATCCTCAGCCAGGCAGGCGTCGCTCAGGCTCGCGTCGCATTGAGGGCACCATCCGTAGCAGTTCTCCTATGGCACGCGTTAGCTTGAGAAATGTCTCATACAATGGGGAGCCTGCCACGGGGCGCTTGTTGGCCACACCCGTGGGCTCTCGTGAAGGTCTGAGAGCTGGTTCTGAACAGAACATCCGATCTTGACGTACGTTGGCAGTTCCGCTTGACTTGCAGCCCTCCACGCAAGACTTCTCGAAACCAGGAACGTAGGGGGTGTCCTGGGGCAGCGCCGCGGAAGCGACCATGGCGACGAAGGATGCCGCGGCGATGATGTTGCGCAGATACATTTTGTGATTGGGTGTGAGAGTTTTGAAGAATTGATTCTGGGCTTGGTTCGAGGTTTGAGTCTTGTATCTTAAGATGCAGTTCTGAAGGAAGTATGTATTGTTAATTGCATGCCATCTGTTGGTGACTTATGTTCATCATTTATATAGCTTTGAAAGGAGCCACGTGAGGTCCTCACGGTGGAGCAGATATGGGCTGACTCGCACGGCCGCGTGCAGATCTCCTAGATTAAGGCACAGCTCTCTGAAACGAAACGCTTTCAATACACGTGGAACGTCAGCGCATGAGTAAGGCTGAGCAGTTAATCTCGCGCTGCCCTCAGCCTAGATTTAAAAGGGGTAAGGTGCCGACTCCCGCCCGCCGAGCAAGCTTCAACTAGTCGTGGCTCCCAAACGACCGCTCGCAATTGGGTTCTGGCTACTGGCCGCCAACGTGTCTGTCACCGCGCGCTCTGCGTATTTGGACGTGCGGTACTTCATCACGGCAGGACATCATCGTGGAGGCATGAGGTTGGCTGATGCAGTCGGCGCTCGATCTGCCAAGAACTCCTGACTCACTGCACTCGTGGTCTTCGATCTTGTTTGATAATATTTATCCCCAATCACCGGTATTTTAGCTGTCCCAAGTTGCCCGGCCGTCAATGCCTACTTACGACTCAATGCGGAAACGGAAGTTTGAGCAAAGAGAGAGCATGGTGAGCCTCCAAAATCGACTTTGAAGGCAAATTGCCATAACCTCTACGGTTTACCTCGGGTTCTGTGCTCTTCATTTTAAATCATGCGCAGGATATTATTTTGACAGCCAATACGCGAGCCAGCGTCCTGGGATCCAAGAGCTCGACTCCGCCTATCTCCTCAATGCTTTCTCTATAATCAGGAAGCAAGTCTTGTCAAATAGCTGGGAATAACTTGGATACAGTGGTATCCTAGGAAATCAGCGCATGTATTTCCCCACCAGTCGTTTTCTGCAAAGATCACGCTCATATTCGCCGGCCCACTCTAGTGGCGTGTTTAAGGGTAAATCCTTCGGCATCTCACTTTTGATGACTTTTTAATTGTGTACTCGATCTTCAGTATCAGCTTTTGTCTAGAGCGAATAGCCAATAGACAAGTCGAGATGCCGGTCTTGCGGGGCGTATTGGAAGGTTTCGACTCAATTTGAAGGACCTTCGGCAGCACTTCAGGTCGATATACTGGCCAAAGGATTGTCTAAAGCCATGCATTCGCTCCTCGGGGGAAACCTTTCCGACGTCATCTCCCTTTGGACCCTGCTATATCATCTCTGGCGAGCGAGAGAACAAGAATTCAATCCGGCATGGACCTGGGGGGCTACCACTAGATTCGCCAAATGATCCTATCCAACACCTATATAGAATGCTTGCAGATAATGAAGTAGAGAGGACAATATTACAAGCCTCTATGACCACAGTAGCTACCTAGGATTTCGTGAACCGAGCTGAGTCCGCTCATCTCACCTTTAAAATGCTGCATAGCGACGCCCGATTGAAGAAAGTATTCATTGTTGAAGTAGATGATTATGAGCCAGAGCCTCATACCAACACGGCCATACGGCAACATCTCATGTCCGTGGTTTCGTCCTTAGTCCCCATATATACCAGTGAGTACGCGGTTCCTCCGAATTAGTTACGAAGGCTTAAAAATCTAGTATTTTTTTTTCTTAAAAAAGAAACTATAAAAAAGAAAGAAAGACACAATGCCGACTAAAGGCGAACTAAGAAAAAAAGATCACTAGTCTAACTACAGCAGTATAAGGCTAGAGCCTCGTGACAGCCGCACATACTATATCTTAGGCACATTCATAGCTAATGGAACCCTACTTATACTTTAAAGATGAAGATATAGAAATAGAAGAAATTTATCTATTAGAGTATACTATTATCGCACACTATTAGCATAGAATTTCTACTACTATTACCTTATAAATATAGTAGTATTAAGATTTTAAACTAATAATATAATATTTCTATTTTTAATTCTAATTACCTTCTAATTTTAACTACTTTATACTTATATATATATAAATATATCTTCCTTATCTATTTTAAAAATAACTATAATTTTATAAAAGAATTATTTCTAATTATTAAACTTCTTTTAAATATTGTTTCTTTTATTATAAAACTATATTTTAAAATTAAATATATAATATCTTTATATTAATTAAAAATAAAATACTATTATAAAAAGTTTTTAAAATATAACGTGGTGCACTACCTAGCAGGATAGATCACCTAGTAGAACACTTTTTACTAGTTTACTAACTTCTATTAACCCTAGTACCTACCTAGTATAGTTAATTTAATAAAAGTTAGCACTAATTAGTACTAATTACTTTAAATTACTTATTTCTTATTAATTTAGTTAATTTAGAGTAGTTAGTATAGGTATAGTATAGGTCTAAACTAGGTTACTTTTAGTAGGAAATATATACTTTATACTAAATAGTACTAACTATATTATTAAAAATATAGTCTATTATAGACTACTAAAATAGATATATTTATACTAATTAGTACTAACTAGGCTAGATTTACTATAATATAGTTAGAATCTAATTTATTAAACTTTTTTTTCTCTTTCTTATATATTCTTATATTATACCTAGTCTTACTATAGTTTCTATAGTATTATTTACTTAGTCTACTATAGACTACCTTCTCTATTCTACTACTTATTTTACTAGCTAGCTACTTCCTCTTTTATTTTTCCTTAATTATTACCTAGGAATCCTTAATAGTAAGTACCCCTCTAAGCTATAATTAACTCTTCTTAGCTCTCCTATATTTAGTAATACTATATTAGTATCTTTAAGTATATAAATCTAATTCTCTAAAATTATAATTTTATATACTATTACCTATAAACTCTTTAATAGCTAGTTAATAGTTAAAATAATTAGTATAGGGGAGCTTCCCTAATATACTAAGATTCTACCTTTAATAAAACTTAATTATTAGATAGTTTATTGGGTATTAGATAGTATTTATAACTTTTATTTCTAGGGAGAGCTAGAAAGAGATTAGTTTAATATTTATAGGTAAATATTAAACTTAGAAATAATAGAATTTAGGTCTTAAGGGGTAATTCTAGCTCCCCTAAATATAGACTTAATATTTATTTCTATAAAAGTTTTATTATAGGCTACCTTAAAGGTAAGAAAAAACTTAGACTTAGTAATATAGTTAATAGATATATAGATAAAGAGGTTAATTTAATTACTATATATATACTTTAAGGGTAAATATAATATAATATTTAATAGCTAGAGTAAGTAAGATAAATATAGTAGTATATTAATAGTAATAATATTATTTATCTTATAGTAATTCTTAAAATCTACTAATATATAGCTCTTATATCTATCTAGAATAAGTATTTAATATCTACCCTTTATTTATTATCTTATATACTTTTTAAAATATTAAGCTTATTTTAGACTAATTTAATTATTTATCTATCTATTTAGAGTAAGCTTAATAACCTAATCTTTTAGAAAATCTAACTCTATAGCCTAACTTATAAGATAATAGGCTCCTTAGATAATTATAAATAGTAAGATATATTAACTCTTTATATTAATATATTTAATAGTTATTACCTATTCCTAGTTTTTAAGCTATACTAATTTAACCTTTCTATATCTATTAATATATATAATAACTATTAATATAGCTAATATATTTATTATAAAGCTAGTCTTATTAAAGTTATATAAGTTATTATCTATAATTCTATATTTAGCTATTATATTATAGAGGAGCTTAAACTAGTTTTTAATAATTTTTAGATCTTTATAGAGTACCCTCTAATAGTTATAGGGATAATTAAACTAGGTTTTTAAGCTAGGTTATATATTTATAAAGTATTAAGTCTAGTACTTACTAATAGGTCTACTATTATATAATAATAGTATAAGGTTAGCTATATTTTCTATACTAGAGAGATATATTAGAAAACCTTATATATTTTAGTTAATAATATATTAGATAAGTACTTATTTTTTAATTAGTTTAAATTTATAGTTATTAATATATATTTTCTTATAATAGGGTTAATTATTTATTCTAGCTAATAATATACTATAGGGGATAGAAAAGATTTATATAGCTTTATATATACTTATAGGTTTTTT
The DNA here is from genome assembly GCA_000800745.1 of Diaporthe longicolla. Taxonomy (NCBI): domain Eukaryota; kingdom Fungi; phylum Ascomycota; class Sordariomycetes; order Diaporthales; family Diaporthaceae; genus Diaporthe; species Diaporthe longicolla. The sequence continues at coordinate 40,991 of JUJX01000150.1, read as the reverse complement.
ATAGTTTATTTTAGATTTCTTAATTATTTAAAAGGCTAGAATAATTCTATCTTCTTTTAAGTAAATTAGTATAGTAGATATTAATTTCTAGTATATTAAATAGTTAAATAGGTAGAGTAATAT